>JAVJIF010026455.1:0-62506 GCA_038442645.1 Agave tequilana
CAAATTGTGACAATTTTTCTATAATATTTATTTGAGAAAACTATGGTCAATAAAAAATTCCTTCCTTTTCCTATTCAAATAATTTATCCCTAAAACTGAAATTTTCTGGTAAATTATAAAATAGAAAACAGTCACCGAAAATTTACACCATTTTCTGATTACAATAGTCCCCATTAAGGAGAAATGGTAATTAAACAAAAAACAAAAACAGAGAAGGCCATTCTGGGAAAAAAAACAGATACTTTGCAGGGGCATTTTAGTAACAAAAAACTGTTGGACTTAATTCTCAAAAAAAAAAAAAAAAAAAGCCAAAAATATCCTTCATCTCCTCTTCCTCCCTCCATCCTCTTTAATTAATCTGAAAAAAAAATAAGAACAAAAAGGAAAGTAACAGAGAAAGAGCAGCAGTGAACAAAGATAAACCCAATTCCAATTCTAGAAATCAACTCCACTAGTAACACCGAAAGCTATTATTCCAATCTGTCAACAAAGAGAGGGGACAAAAAAAGAAAAAAAAAGCAATAGAGTGGAAGAAAAAGACAAAGACACAGAGAAAATGCCCAGAACTTTTCCATCGATTCAGAGGACCTTTATGGGAATTTGCGGTCCCAAGGAGGATTCCTCTCATGGGTTTCTGCAACCCTTTATCTCTTCTGATCTTTCCTGGTTTCTTCCCAGAATGCCCCTTCCCTCCCCCTTCTTCAGTGGCGGCTGTTTGCAGTTGAAGATGGGTTTCTTAAACTCTTATGCCTCTTTGCGAGATGGGTCTGGTGAAAGATTGGAACTTGACCGCAAAGTTACTGATATTTTTCCGTTCTGAGTTTCTCTACAGAGAGAAAAAGAGAACCTTTTCTTGTAAATAGCTTGAAGTTGATCAGCAAGTGAAAATTGAATAGGATTACAGCCTGTTTTCAGGTTTGGTTCAGATTTTTGTCCCTTCTTTTTTGGGACAGATTTAGTGTTGGAGGCTTGTAGTTGGAGAATGCCTACAGTGGAAGAAAGTTTTGATTCTTTCTTTCTTCATCAAAAGAGCAAGTGGGGGCAACTCAGATTCCTTTATTTTTAGCTGTCAAAAAAATGGGGAGGTCTTGAAATTTGGTGCTTTGTCTGTTATCAGAGGATTTCTTCTCTGCATATCTTGTGTATGGTTCTAATTTTCAGGTACTTATTTTGCTTCTTGTTCTAGTCATTGAATTGGTATTGGTCCCTTTTTATCTAAACATTTAGGAAAATATAATTCTATATTTGGATTTGTAATCTGTAACATTTCTTGTCGTGCTCATTTTATGCTAGCATGCAGCCTCCTCACATGATATTTTTCTTCTTTGATTCTAATCTTACAATATGCATTGATCTCAGTAGAAATATCCTTTTGATCTTTCTTTTTGAGAGAATCTTTGATCTTTCTTAAGTTTGAGTTATTTCTTATGTTCATTCTCATTGTGTAATCTACTCCAGGTCCAGTTTGGATTGATGAATCCAGTTTTTTTTATATCCAGAGTGTCTTAAGGCAAAATCTAGACATCTGTTCTAATATTATGGCGAAGAAATCTCATAAACGGCCTGCACGGCCAAAGAAGGACAATGCAGGATGCATGTCAGGTTTGATTGGCATGTTTGATTTTCGCCATGGCCGGTTTACTCAAAAGTTACTCCCTGATAGAAAATTTGGGAGTGATAGACATGGAGGTAAGGGCTACATATGTACTGATATTTGCCTTTTTTTAAGAAAAGAAAAGGGAAACAAGAAGATATGCCTAGTTTTAACTGGATACTGGGTGTCTAATATTTTCTGGGAAGGATTTCATTTCATCTTCAAAATGTATCTATTATAGCCTAAACTTGTTTGTTTATGAGTTTAACTCTCTTGACATGACCTTTTTTCTGAGGTAATTCTTTAGACATGATAACTGCAGAATAGATCTGCTTCTGTTCTCTTTTTTTTTTTCACCCCACAGTTGGAATGTTCAATGCAACACTTGTTGCATGGCAATCAGATTCTCTTTTGCACGAACTTTATAGTGTGAAATTTCAAACTTTATTGGAAATTCTGCATATTAGAATTTAGTTGGATTACTAGACTGCATGTGTTATATAGTGCTAATTATATATCTAGGTCACAAGAAAATGGCATAACAATAGCCAGAAATAATCCAAAAAAGTCATTTTAGTTGTATATTATTATTATTATTTTATTGTAATGTAGGTCTCAAAATGCACAGCTAAAGTTTCGTGCACATATTTTTCTCACAAACTTGAGTGTTCTTCGCTAAAAATATAGCTGATGGATCAGAACGATTCTAGATTAACAGGATACTCAGAACATCATCATTTGTACTTAATTATTTTGAGGACCAACTCCTCCTAATTGTTAATTTCTTTGTTTCCTCGGACTAGATTAAAATGTAAAGGCACACATACACACACATATATGAAGACACTCACGTATCTGCAAGCACACATGTACAAATACAGACATTTGATACTATTCCTTTGTTAAGCCCTAAGCATTTTATTAGCTTGTGCAGGAATTATATATTCAAAGAACAAATTCGATGTGCTAAGCAATTTGGAGGAAAAGCATGAGGATATCAGCGTAAGTACAGCTTTGACTATGAAATAACTGCATGTTTATAGATTCATCATCTTTCCAATTTTATTCCTCGTCCCAGCAATGGCACCAAATTTCTGTAATCTGCCATGCAAACATTTTTTACGAATTTGATCTTCTTTCCCGGCAAGATGATTCTCTACTTACTGCACGTGACAGTAGCTTTTATAATAGAAGCTTAAATCCATTGTTCGAACAAGAAGAGTTTTGTATCATTAACACAACAGTATCAGAAAAAAGAAAAGAAAAGAAAAAACTCTAAGAAGTCAAATTTAATCCGAACTTTCTTGTTGCTGCCCCTTGTCAAAAATTTTGTTAGTGCTTGTCATTAATCTGTTGTGATCAATGCCGATACAACAAAAGAGAAACACTGAGTTGAAGACTCGGCAATATAAGCGTAAAAGATCTACTACTAGTAAGCAATCGAGACAAATCACCACAACACCAGATTTAACATAGTTCGGCAAGAGTGCCTACGTCCAGGGGAGAAGGGGAGAAATTTTATTGAAAATAGAGAAGAAAATATAAGAGTTACAAGAATATCTCTCTCACACAATTCTCAATGGTGAAAATCTCTTGAATTTTTTCTTTCCTTGACTTGCCTTCAAAGGCCACCCCCAAGGGGTTTATATAGACAACTAGGATGATCTTAATCCAACCCAAACTTCAAATCAACACCGTTTCAGAGAAAGAAGAAAAATTGAATCCAACTCAAATGGAAACAAAAATAGAAAAGAAAACTGCCAGACCCGATATTAGTCGACTATAAATCGACTAATAATGTGCATTGGTCGACTATAAGGGATTATTAGTCGACTACTCTAACAAAAATCCAAGAATCCAACTCTCTGTTGCAAGCACTAGTCGACTATACTCAAGTATAAGTTGACTAGGCTAAAATATAAGTCAACTAATAAGACTTATAAGTCGACTTATAACATGTACATGACTTGTACATGTCCGTGCTTGATCTCAGAAGTTTGTAACACACCTCCACCTAAACCTGAATTTTTCTCCAATGGATATAAGGTACTCAAAATACTAACATAATCTTCATGCAGAGTCTGAATGCTTCTTTTAGGACTTGCCCTCTTATCCCTCCTCCCAAACGAACAAGTTGGGCTGCTCCCATGATCAGTGCTTCTTGATGCTTGTTTTGTTTAATTAGTTCACCAATGGATGTATAAATTTCTATTTGTGCAATTTCAGATTTTCTGTAGATGAGCTTACTCTCTACATTGTCCTTTCTTAGGTTTAGGTTTGCTGTGTATACCTCTCTACTCCATCCTTCTATGTATTCATGTTTTCAAATTTTATCGACCAAATTCACTTCTTTGTAATATTATATAGCTTTACATATTTTGTATATGCATTTGAAGGTATTGACTCCTTAAATCACCGAATTTTTAGGGTAATGACTCAAAGAGTGTGGTAAGGGATGACTTGGGTAAGGGCCGTAAGGCTAGTATCAAGGCACTGATGGCCGGAGAGATGATCGGAGCACGTGCCTCAAAGAAGATTCCTAGTTCTAGAGTTGAACAACTAAGAACTGATTTGGGTTTTGAAAATCATAAGAAAAGACAAAATCAAAATTATAAGTTAGGATCCAATCATGATGTCGATGACTTGGGAGCTTCTCAGTGTACTTGGTCAGATCCATCTGAAAGCTCCTCTTTTGATGTGAACCTGGCAGAATTGATGGTGGAGTTCTACAGAGAGAACCATGAATGTCAAGATAGGAAGAATAATTGTCTCGATGAGCCTGATGCCGAACTTACTTCCAAGCATTATATGCTTCAGAAGGCTCTTAGGGATATAACGGAGGCTCTTATCACTCAGAATTCTGTTGATTCAAAACAAGTTACTAGTCACGGGGATGTACAACCAAAAGAGTTCATGGATGCACTAGAGACACTGAACTCAAACAAGGATGTATTTCTGAAGTTACTCCAGGATCCAAATTCACTTCTCTTCAAGTACATTCTAGACCTTCAGAATACACAGACTGGTGAAATTTTACAGGAAAGCAAACCTGAGGAGTCGGTCAGTTGTCAGCCATCTCACAAGCAAACTAAACATCATTTTTTCAGGAAAAAGGATAAATCAGAGGGGACGAAGGCTTCAAACGAGAGCAGTTCTCAAGCTTTAAAGAGAATAGTTGTTTTGAAGCCAAGTCCAACGAGATATGAACAGTATTCAAACGTAATCAGTCCAATCTCTTCACCAAAATCACTTCATAGTTTGCAAAATCATGATGCCCCTGGAAGAGTTTCATCCCATTTCTCTCTCAAAGAAATCAAAAGAAGGTTGAGGAACATAGTCAGCGATAGCAAAAAGGAGGGGGATTTGATCGCCACGGACGGTGTTCTACATAAAATTCCATATGGGTTCCAGAACTCAGATAAGAACAGTAAAACTTCGAGCAGTACCCATCAAAGTTCAAAACTATCAGCATTACTCAAGAGCGGAGACAATGATGCCAAATTAAAACAACGCCAGTTTCAGAAGAAGATAGACAAGCCAATAATTGGTGAAACGTCATTTAGAGAATCTATCTTCTATGGGGAGGCTAAGAAACGTCTAGCTGAGATGTTAACTTCTGATGGTCAAAATGGAGTTTCATCTCCAAGGAAGGTTTCGAAATCATTGGGCAGAATACTGTCTCTGCCGGGATACAACTCATCATCTCCTAGATTTAACCCTGGAAGAGACAAGCAAGTTGATTCACCAGTTCTGTTGAGGCCTTCCACGCTTCAGAAGATTAAAGAAGACGATTCCACCTACAATGTCTCATCAACTCAGGCTGCTGAGAGTTTGTCATTGAGTGATAGCAATCAAGACAATGAACCTCAACCAAGCAATTCAAGCCCAACTATCCCTCAAGCCCAATTGCACATTGGAGAAGTCTTGATCCAAGAAGGTACATCTTTTAACAGAAAATTTCCACAATTTATTGTATGTACTCTGCACTTATTATGACTTAAAAGTTCCTACAATCCTTTTCAGGAAGCACTAGAACTGAAGTGTGTGAAAGTTTAAACATACTTGTGGAATTTGATACAGATGAACAAAGTTGCAGTGGTGAAAGATGCAATGAAGAAGGGTCCCCTATGATTTCAGATTCGGTAATTAGACTAAAGAATAACCTCTGTATTGATTATATTTTTCTTCCTTCACTTTTCTTGCTCACTGAAGTTCAAATAAGACATTAATTTTATCTAGGGGCCATTCGAAGAGGCACTGCCGCTGACACCCTCTGTTTCAGTCTCACCTAACTCTATACTTGTGCAAAAGTTTGAAGCTCCTGAAAGCACTGCAGAGAACCTAGACCGTCCTAGTCCAGTATCTGTTCTTGAACCGTTCTTTTCCGAAGATATCAACAGCCCTGCAAGAACTGAAACTGATCATGGTAGGAATGCTTTATGTGTTTATTTTTTTCTTAAAATTATTTTTCTACATGAAATCATTTTTGTAATGATATGTGTGAACATTTTACAGCTGAGTTGACTGCAGAACCTCGGCAGCTTAGTTTCGAAGAACATGGTGATTCTCAACTAGTTCAAACCTCAATAGTCTCAGAAGCTAATCTAAGAACATGCACGGAGGACAAAGAAACAAAGTTAAAGTATGTAAGAACTGTGGTGCAAGCCTCCGGCTTAAACTTAAATAAACTTTCGGTGAGATGGAAATTGTCAGATCAGTTGCTGGACCCTTCGTGTTTGATGAAGTAGAAATCTTGTACGGCCAACTGATCGATGACCCAAAGCTTCTCTTCGATTGCATTAACGAAGTCCTTGTGGAGATCCGGGATAGATATTTGAGCTGCAGCCCTTGGTTGTCCTCCATCAAACCCAAAATCCGGCCTACTCCAACGGGAGAGAACTTCATGCATGAAGTGTGCAAAGGAGTTGACCAACATCTCCAGATAGTGTCCCCATACACATTGGATCGCGTAGTGAGGAAAGACTTGGAAGAGGGAACTTGGATGAATGTTATGCTTGAAACCGAAGGAGCTGTTTTTGATATTGAGGAAGTGATTCTCGCGTATATAATGGAAGAAACTATACTCGAGCTGTGGGATTGAGCTCGCTCGCAATTCTTCAGATGAACGCTTCGAAATTTAGTTGAAATAAGGAGTGGCTGCAGGCTTTCAGCAACTGTTGAGGGAGCTGAGTAAATACAGATAAAGATCTCCCAGATCCATACCCAGTGGGAACAGTTTGTTCCCCTTGTAGTAAATAGAAATGAGGTTGATTTCTCCTTCTTTTCTCCCCTTGTCATGATGCATGAGATACTGAAGAGTGTAGTAGTTTGTTTTCATGATGATTTTTTTTTTTTTTTTTTTTTTTGGCCCTGACCATTGTGGAAACTAATGAGGCTGAATGTAGCTGGAAACTAATGTGATATTGTGCAGAATAACTTGTGTACCTCAAAAAAGTTGCTCTTACTATTGTGACTTGATGGTCAGTATACAAAATAATCTCTGTACTGGAAGTTCACAGGCACTTCAGTATTGCAAAAATCTCATCATCAGTTTTCTTCTAAAAAACAACTTATTCAAAATCTGTTCCATAATTCCATCCACCAAGTTCATAAATTCTTCTAACTGAACTTATTTGAGATGTAAAATATATGTGATACAAAACTGCAGCCATGTACAATTAATTATCCTCTCCTGCAAAAAACTGCAGCCATCATTTCAGGGCATTTGATCTCAGTTTTGTGAAATCTGTTCACAAAGATAACCAAGGTAGACATCGCAAATCATGGAAGTGCACAGAACTTTTCTTTGCAAGATAAACACAGAAGAGGCCATAAAATTAGTAACTCTACAGTTAATAAAACTTGTATATGTCGGATATGCTTGGATTTCTCAATCTAAGTTCCTCGTAATAAGAATTGTGATGATGATAACGGTTGTTATTATGAGTAGCAGTTCTCGTAATAAGGATTGTGATCATGAGAATTACAACCAGTCAGTTCTCAATAAAGGGCCTGTTTGGTTAAGAGTGGAAGTGAGGAAGTGAGGAATTGAGGAAGTAGTAATAATTTCTTTTGGAATTTGGGAATTGGTTAGTAAGTTTTCCGGTGTTTGGATGTTGTTAGGAAGTGTGATTTGAAAAATATTTTGTCTTTTCTGGTGTTTGGATGGTAATGTAAAAGTGGAAGTGGAAAAGTTGACCACAAAGTTGACCGTAAAATAATATTAAAATAAAAATTAATTAAGAAAAATAAAAAATAGACTGTAATTAGAATGCAAGTGAGATTTACATGGTTAAAAAATTAACTGTTTTGTGCTACATTTATTACAAATGAGATTTACATGACCACAAAATTAACTGTAGAACTCTGAAAGTGAGAAAATGGTTGTGTAAAAGAGAAAAGATAAAAGTAAAAGAGGTTTTCTTATTTTCCTTTTCCGGTGTTTGGATAGATAGGGAAGTGAGCAATTATACTTCCCTATTTCCTTACTTCCGCCCACTTCCTTGCAACCAAACAGCCCCAAAGTCGCAGTCACAGTTACGGAGCACTTTCAGTTGCGATCGTGGTGTTAAAAATTTAAACGGGAGTATTTTAATTTTTTTTTTATTTTGTGATTAAAATCACGCTAGACACGTATTTGTAATTTAACTTATAAATTGTGTTATTGAAAAACTGTCCATTATGAAAATTAAAAGAGAAAATTAATAAGAAAAGGAAAGGGAGATGCGCAATCCCTCCCAAAGACCCGACCCCATAAAAACCCTTTTTTTCTCTCCCAATTCCAAATTTAAAGATCCCTTCCTTTTCTTCCTCGATCACGTGATTCGGTTGAATCTTCTTAGATTGATGGCGGGATCCACTGCTGATCCTTCTGCATTCAGATCTGCCGGTAATTTATCTCTCAATTTCTTCTCCGTTTGATCTTATTGCTCTTGAATTGACTCTCTCGAAGCAAAAGTTTTGTGCTCAAAAGATGTGTTTTTGTTTTTTAATCGGAAAATTTGAGACTAACAGTTAAAATTCATGTAAAACATCGAGATCGAGGAGATTGAACAGCTTCAGTAATAAATCTGATTTTTTTTTTTTTTTTTTTTTTTGATGTTTCTATGGTTACATTTCACTGCGATCCCGGGGAAAACACGGAGTTTGATAACAAAATCTAGCATTCTGTGGTTGATTTTTTGCAAAATTTTTTTTGACAAGTTTTTATTAGTGGTATGCTCATCTGATATGTCTCTGGTTTAAAAAGTTAAAAAAAAAGACTTTTGAGGTCAACTTATAATTTTGCTTGTTGTTTGTTGTTGCCAACTTCATGTTTGTAATTTGAAAGATTGAGGGCGTCGTACAATTGCAATAATTTTATTAACTACTTCAAATTTTATTTTTGCAGGTGTTTTAAACTAAAACTACAGAAAAAATTATGGGGCTTTAGCAAAGGAACCTTTGCTGATTATTTGCTTCTGCGCAGAGTGCATATATTTCACCAATTTCTCTGCGCAGAATTACTAGTTTGAGGAGAAGTCTTGGTCATTTGACGATATTTTAAAAGGTATACAGGAGGATGGAGTCACTGTGGAAGCTTACCTATCTACTCGAACCTGCATCCCTAACCCTAATAGTAACTGCAATCTTTGTAATCTTTGCATCAGCCTCCCGGGCCCTTGACCATGGTAAAGAAATGGAAAGAAACCTAGATTTTTCAGAATCTTCAATCACTTTAGACCGTTCTCAGGCCCTAATGATACCCCTTGCAAGCTCTTGCAGCCTCTTACTAATGTTTTACCTCTTCTCTTCTGTCTCCCACCTCATCACTGCCTTCACTGCCATTGCATCGGGTGTTGCTCTCTTCTTTTGCCTCTCGCCTTATGTTGCCTACCTCAAAACCCAGTTCAATTTGATGGACCCCTTTGTGTCCCGCTGCTGTTCCAAGTCATTTAAACGAACCCAAGGAATTTTAGTTCTCTTTTGCTTTGGGGTTGTTGCTGCTTGGCTTGTTTCGGGTCATTGGGTATTGAACAATGTATTGGGGATTTCTATATGTATAGCGTTTGTTAGTCACGTTAGGCTACCCAACATTAAGATTTGTGCATTGCTTCTCGTTTGCTTGTTTGTGTATGATATCTTCTGGGTCTTCTTCTCTGAGAGGTTCTTTGGAGCGAATGTCATGGTCTCGGTTGCGACACAGAAAGCATCCAATCCGGTTCATACAGTGGCAAATAGTTTGAGCCTGCCTGGGTTGCAATTGATTACAAAGAAGTTGGAGATGCCTGTTAAGCTTGTCTTCCCCAGAAATCTATTGGGTGGCATTGTTCCTGGGACTGATGCTGTGGATTATCTGATGCTGGGCCTTGGGGATATGGTATGATTTTCTAGTCAATTTCAGTTACGGTGTTTTCTAGTATACTATAGGTATCGGTTTCTTAGTTACTTGTAAAATGGAAATTCCTTTGTTCTCAAAGTGATGTGTCAGCGATCATTTTGCTGACCTTATTTATTTATTTATGTGTTTATTTATTGTTACTGTTATATACTTAAGAAAATGTGCTTCTTTTGCTTTTTGCAATTGCAAAATAGCTCCTGTCTCCCTTGATTGCTCTAAATGGTTGTTGGTTATGAAGTTACATAATTTTGTCTGTTTTTTGGTTGTTTTCTTCTTTGTTCTTTTGTGATCATGCTTTTGGTAGTAGACACAGTTAAATTACAATTCTATGCACTTTGCAACCATGATAAATATGATATGTTCTGTAAATTAAGCATTATGCTAGGCCATGAAGAATTTGTTTGACCCACATTAAGAAAGATATATCTGGTTCCAAAATGTCATTCACAACATGTCGGGTTTGATCCGCCGTAACAGCCAACATTTTGCTCAAGATGTCCCCAAATTGTATTTTGCACTTGAACTACAGGAGTATTGTGATTAGTTATTTATTCATTTACTCTCTACATTTATTTTTCTACGAGTTATAATCACTATTTCTGGATCCTTGTAATGTTTGTTTGGTTGCATTAAATGAATATGCCTTGTTTTTAACATGCTTATATTTATGGTTTATAATTTTACCAGATAGATGACAATCAGGATAAGTAGTTTGTTAACGTTTATACATGATATGTGGTTTCCTAATGTTTATTCACATGGTATATGTGTGTATCTTTCAAACACGTGTGCGCACGCACATCATGTAAACGCACACATCTACATTCATCTATGTATGCATGTATCACATATCATGTACACACACATGTTTGTCTATGTATGTATGTATCTTTCACCCACCATGTTACCTACCATTTACTTCATTTTCGAACACATCCTCTATCTGGTATGTGATTTCCTGCCCGCCGTGTTACTCGACATGTTTAAAACCTTGTGAGTAATATGAAGACAGACAAAAGTTAGATCAAAGAACCTAAGGAGAACAAGAAGATATGTTCTTAGAAGGCTTTGTTGTTTAGATCTTGCCAAAAGAGAATACATGTATGCAAGCTATCCTCACTTTGTATGATAAAGGAACCTGCCACTAGCATGGGTAACTCGGAAAAACTTAGGAAGACAAACACAATAGAACTAAACAATATTTGTCCGGTCTGTTCAAATGTAACAACAGGTCTGTTCAAATGTAACAAAGTTGAAAAGAAGGAAAGGAACCATTTAATCCAAATTTCTGTGCAGTTCCAACTGGTTTTGAGTGACCCTGGTTTTGTGAGCCCCTGACTGATTATACATCTAGAATGTTATATTATATCTAATTCAGATTAACTTTCTATCTGATGGTTAGGTGTTCAAATAATAAGGATTCAGCCGTTACCTGATAGTTTCTCAAGGAATAGTGATCACTCAAAGTAAAGTCTGTCCCTTAGCTCCCAGTTAATTATGCATACTTTAGCTACTTGAACTAGGTTAATTTCTGGCCGGCAGATCGACTTCTCACTATTAGCCTTCTCCTGCCACTTGTTGAGGTTTCGTCAAGTTGTCAGTCTCTCGGAGGTGATTGCATGATGGGCATGATATCTTATCCTTGTCATGACCTCTTTCCCTCCAGGCTCAATCAGAAGTCAGTTCCATATTCAGGAAGTGGTTTGGAGAAACAGTTTATGGTTTTGTTCCAATGCCCCTAGGTCCAGCCTTTCGCAGGAACGATCCTTATGAGCGTGACAACTTTTTGTTGAAAAAGTATCGCTATCTTGACTTGAATCTGTGACTTCCCACAGCCGACCCCTGTGCTTCACTACTTGAGGAAGGCCTTAGGGGCTTTATTCTAACTAACTGATTACTCCTTTCCCTTTGTAAACTCTGATTTGTCACATTCCATGATTCCGTGTCATTACATGTCCTTATGTGGAAATAAGCACTTGCAACCACAAACCACAACTAGCATCATGGTTGCAGTTTGGGGAGAGAGGAAGAAATGAGATGTATATCTACAAAGTAGAAGCTAATTATTTAAAAAGACTTTGAAAGGAACTGACACATGGAAAGAATGAAAAGTCAGAGAAGAACAAAAATTTCAAGTTTGGGATATTCCAAGTGAGGAAACAGCTTCTTCATGCTTTCTGTGAATGTAAACTGGAATAGTTTGACTGGTAGCATACTAATAATGCTACCAGTCAATTTCTAGTCACGCGTCTCTTTGTGACATTTGAGTTCACAGGGTGATTACTTATTTCACTGAACAGCTCTAGTTCTTGTATTCTCACATATTGGGCCTATTTGGTTAAGGGTGGAAGTGAGGAAGTGACGAATTGAGGAAGTGGTAATAATTCCCTTTGGAACTTGGGAATTGGTTAGTAAGTTTTCCAGTGTTTGGATGTTGTTGGAAAGTGTGGTTTGGAAAATGGTTTGTCTTTTCCAGTGTTTGGATGATAATGTGAAAGTGGAAGTGGAAAAGTTGACCACAAAGTTGACCGTAAAATAATATTAAAATGAAAATTAATTAAGAAAAATAAAAAATGGACTGTAATTAGAATGCAAGTGAGATTTACATGATCAAAAAATTAACTGTTTTGTGCTACAACTTATTATAATAACATTTACATGACCACAAAATTAACTGTAGCACTCTGGAAGTGAGGAAATGATTGTGTAAAAGAGAAAAGAGAAAAGGAAAAGGGGGGGGGGGGGGTTTCTGGTATTTGGATAGATAAGGAAATGAGCAATTATACTTCCCTATTTCCTCACTTCCGCCCACTTACTTGCAACCAAACAACCCCATTATGAACTTGTTAATTTCTAGTCACGCATTTAATTGTTATTGTTCATATTTGGTCCCTAACTATTTTGTTTTATATATATCAACATAGCCAGAGAACATCTGGACATTGCAGCCCCGAAACACTAACAACTGAACCGTAAAACAAAAGAAATCCCCAAAAAAAAAGAAAGTAGAAGAAATATTTTTTTTAAAAAAAAAACATGCACGCACATCCACCCTGCGAACACTCCTCTGCCTTGGTTTATACCCAAAGTAGTTTCTGTCAGATGGTGGTACTGTATTCTGATGACCAAATATATGCTGGCGCTTATTTTTTGTAGTTTATACTTCCTCTGAATCTCTGTTAGGACCTTTCACAATTGTTATATTTTACGATGGTATTCATGCAATCTTTTAATGTGTTTGGACTTCCTATACTGTTTCTAAAATAACACTATCATTATTGGGTACTGGCTAAGATTATTAATGTATGTTAAATATGTCAGGCCATGTTGAACTTTTGAATCATGATCTTATTTTGTGGATTAGAATGCTGGTTATCTTGATCTATTCTTTTCCCCGTATCAGATCAAAGTAGGCATGAAGAAGTCACTAATCATTGAGGAATTGTTGATTTTGCAGGCAATTCCTGGTATGCTTCTTGCTTTGGTACTCTGTTTTGATCATCGCAAGAACAGAGATACTGGTGGTCCATTGGATACATCCTCTAAAGGGCATAAGTATGTGTGGTACGCACTTTTTGGATATGCAGTTGGCCTTGTCACTGCTTTAGCTGCGGGGATACTGTCTCAATCTGCTCAGCCTGCTCTTCTTTATCTGGTGAGTTCATGGCGACCAGCTCTAGGTCACCTCTCTTAGAAATAAGAACTTTTCATAGCCTTATATGAGCAATGTTTATATGCGGTAAGAATCAAAATTTTATTTGGAGAGTTGAGTTTTGACAACAAATAAAAATAAAATAGAAACAGAAAAACACTGTTTTTTTTTAGAAAAAGGATGGGGCCCATCAGAACCCAGCCCTTTATCATTACTATCAGTAACAGGTCAATGCAACACAGCATAGCACCAAAGAGTTTTGGCATATTACATTCTAAAGTGCCCTACTCATAAATCAAAATACCTAACTAACCCACCATATACAATCTAGATATTACATAAAGTCCCTGAGTAGTTCCTCAGCACTAACACAACAGCCGTCATCTAAATGAAAATGCAAGAAACATTAGAGAGGAGTTTGTCTAGTCAATAATAATAAGCTCTACTCCCTCGCTTGTCCTAGTCTGCAGAGGTTCAGTAATTATAGCAGCAGCTCTCACCGATGTTTCTCCATCAAGAACTTCTCCAGGATTTGCTGGGAGACCCTCTTCATCATCCACATCTTGCTGTGATCCACCACCAGCTTGTTGTCCAGCTCTACCTTTAGGACCTTTCCTTCTTACAAAAGTTCTCCACTTTTTCTGAGGTAAATTTCCAACCAAAAAGCTACAAAATAATATACAGATTCAAGGGCAGCATGATTAGTTTTAAATTTCTGAAGAAATATGCGAGCAGTTCTTTCCTGCCAAATTAACCACACAATAGCCATGACATAAAGTTCCTAACCGATTGCGGTACCCATTGAATCCTCCATTCAGTCCATAAATCACTAACCTCTGTAGGTAACCTGTGCACCAAGATCTCTTTCTTAATCTCCTCCCATAAGCATTGTGAATGGACAATGTAAAACGAGTGTGTAAAAGATTCATGCTGGGACACATCTCAAACCATACACTGACCTTTATGTTGTAACACATCAGCAGTATTAAGTTTACCATGAGCAGCAAGCCACATAACAATCTTCACTTTCAGAGGAACAGAGACTGACCAAAGGCAAGCATTCATAGATGGCATCCACCACAATTTAAGAATGCATAAAGGGATTTCAGAGTAAATTGGAGATTAGCTTCTAATAACCAAAGTTTCAAATCAGACTCACCTCTTAATTCAACTTGACTGAAGAGAACAATCAATCTAAGAAAACTGTCTGTTAAAGTCCCAGTCAAATTCCTTCTAAATCTCACATGTCAGCTCCCTCCCTGTCTGTATTGCAAGATGGAACCATGATTAATTTCAGCAATTGCAAACAAGTCTGGAAAACTGTAGGCCAGTTTAATCTCTGTACACCACTTATCAAACCACAAAGTATCCATACCATTATTAACTTTGTTTCTGGAGCAGACACTAAAGACATCAAACTGCTTAATAATGCCTCTCCAGAAATGTGAACAATTTTTGAACTCAGAACCAAGCTCTCAAATATGTTTCTCCTTATAATATAGAAAGCTTATAAGTTGTCTCCGCAGAAGATTAGGCTGATTAAAGAACTTCCATAACCATTTAGTCAATAAAACCATGTTCATAAATCTGATATTCTACACTCGTAAAACCCCCTGCTGTTTAGATTTACCCATGGACTCCCAATTTACTAAGAAGGCAATGAGGCAACCTCATTCTTTCCCTACAAAAAAAAAAAAACTTCATACTTTGTCAATTCTATTCACCACCCATTTAGGCAATGAGTAAAAGGACATCATATACATGGGTAAAGCTGACAGTACTGAATTAACTAAAACTAACCTGCCCCTCTGGACAATGAAGATCCTTTCCAGCCTTCCAGCCTTTTATCAACTTTGTCAAATACTGTTTTCCAATCAGAATGTAAAAGTTTATTAGGTCTCAATGGTATTTTTAAATAAGTAATAGGAAATTTGCCAACCTTGCAATTCAACATACAAGCAACTTGATTTTGCAAATCCTCATTATTTTCTAACAAGTGCACATAACTCTTAGCAAAGTTAATTTTTAACCCTCATGCCAGTTCAAAGCCGTACAAAATTAACTTGAGAGTTGTCAGATATTCCTGATTAGCTTTGCAAAACAATAAGGTATCATCAGCATATTGCAAATCGAGTATTTTCTGACAAAAGCCTTCAGGTCCAATACCCACCAACAATTCTTTACTGGCTGCCAAGAAAAACACTGATTGATCTCTCCAACTCGATCAAATTAGTTGGCACATTATTGGACTGATTTTCTGTTTCACAGCCTGATAGGAAGCTGACTGTTTGGTTTTCTTATTCCTGAACTGAGTTTCTCAGCATAAAATTTGTAGGATTGACTACTAAATTTTATTTGGTGAAGAAATTTCAAAGTCAATGCACAATTGGTGCATGGGTTGGAATGCGGTGGATTAAATTTCCCTTCATTGTATAATGAGTACTCATGATATAGCTTGACCTTCTGTCGCTGTGAAATAATGAGAGAGACGTATCTCACTACATTTACTATAAGTTGAATACTCATTTGGACTGTCACCATCTTTACTGATTTTGTGGCAATTGGGCTGTTACTAGTACTGCTTCCATTATTTGATTTATTGTTGTCAGTCAATAACAACACTTGAAATGCGTGGCTGTAGGTTCCTTCTACTTTGGGACCTGTTATCTTCCTCTCATGGATCAGAGAGGAACTGCGCGAGCTATGGGAAGGAGGAGCAGGGCCTTCCTCAAACGATAAAGCTCATTCGTTGGAGATCTGAGTCGCATTGCCACGTGCCTACAAGATGACCTGCCCTCAACTGTCCTGTAATCTATATAGTGCAACAACATTCTAGGCTAAAAGAACTGTTTGTATACTTCACTACATTATTTCAAGAGGGATGCTTTCCACCTCATTGATATAGAAAGATGTCCAAATCTAGTTTCAATAGTGAATATTTTCATGCGATGTTGCTGCTTGTGGACATGAGTAGTAGTTTGTTTTGTGAAGCTATGTTCTTTAAAACAAAAGAAAGCAGGGTATCTTGGGTATGGTATTTGCTAATGAGAGGAATCATCTCCCCTAATGTTCCTAGTGTTCAGCCAGCATAATTCGATGGAAATGGTAGAAATATTTCTTGCCAACATAATCAATTGATGTGAATGTTGGAAATTTTATTTATGTGTTTTGTTATCTCTATTAGAATGCATTATAAACTTATTGGAAAGAAAAAACTATTGCAGGATAAAATTATCCAAGGAAACTATTTAAACAAAGAAACTATTCAAACCCAACCCAGAAAGATGAGATCTCCTTCTAACAGTCAAGAATCAATATTTCTTTCTAAATATAATAAATTTTACTGAAATCAATTAAAAATTGAAATATTTTCTTCTTTAAATTGACATTTTTTTTATTTTTACAAATATTAGCTAAACATAACTAAATAATCTTGTATGCCTAATGTTTAGGAAGAAAAAGGTTTGATAAGTAAGTGAATTAAAACTGTGAAAATATCCATTCTGATTGTCAAGCAACTTAAAATTATAGAAATGTTTTTTTTTTTTTTGGGTTATCAGGTTTGTCCAGTTTAATTACAGTTTTTCTACCAGTGTGCAATGTTCTTAGTGTCAATTCAATATTGGATAAAACTTCTCCATCAATTAGGGAATCAATTTATTATATGCAACATTTTAGTGGACTTTTAGATGGAAGTCCTAAAAAAAATTCATATTTCTTTATTGATAAAAAATTTCAAATTTGATAGAAAAGCTTGCCAGATTATGTTTATTTACATCTTTTCTATTCCTCTCTACTTTTCTTTACATTTTTTGTCCTTTGAATCTGTAGAAATATTTTTAGCTGATAGTTAATTTTATGCAAACAATGAGAGCTCTGGGGTGTTTTTAATAATTTGTCTATGCTTTAAACAAAAGGACTGTCCTTATGCTAAAAAACATAACATATTTCATTTCATCTTTTGTGAAGTTTTATATCTTCTGTTTTTTTAGTTATCCTGCAATTATACACTTCTGTATATGATAGTCAGCTAAGACTAAATAAATGAAAAATATGATTGTTGGTGCCGCTACTATTTTCAAGTACATAGTAGACCATCATTATTGTAACCACCACTCTAACCTTCATATTTACTGTCATTGTCGTCAAGATCAGCTACCTACAATTGTTATTGGCTCATCATCACAGCTAATCATTATTGTAGCCATTGCTGCAATCACAATCACAATCA
The DNA here is from genome assembly GCA_038442645.1 of Agave tequilana. Lineage (NCBI taxonomy): Eukaryota > Viridiplantae > Streptophyta > Magnoliopsida > Asparagales > Asparagaceae > Agave > Agave tequilana. The sequence continues at coordinate 17,858 of JAVJIF010026455.1, forward strand.
TTGTTACGCACCATCACAATCACCACCATTATTCTCGACTGTTTTGTCCGAACTTCTACTTTCAGAGTCATGTGAATCATTTAACCTACCAATTATTGTAGCCATCGCTGCAATTGCAATCACAATCATTGTTGCGCACCATCGCAACCACCCCCATTCATTATCGTCAACCGCTTTATTCAAACTTTTACTTTCAGATTCGTGTGAATAATTTAACCTACAAAATATGACAACATTACATTGACTGGAATATTCAGATTATACCAAAAATGATAATGTAACATTCTCATGAATCTAATGCTTAACAATTCGATTCTCACCTCTCTTCGCGAGCTCCTCGATCGAGCCTACACCCACTCCATCTGGGTTCTCAAAAAGGTGATTCCTTCTTTCTTTCTTCTTCTTTTGTTTATCCTATATATATTTTGTAACTGAATTGTTTTCTGTGTTTCACTTGTTTTCAGTACTGGGTGAATCAGTCTGCAGCTGATAGATTGAAGCAGATCTGCTCTGGTTGAGTGAAAAACCCAGTTCGATCTTGATGCCCAGTAAGTGTTTGTCGAAATTACACAACCAACTTGGTTACCATATTTTTGTTTTTGGTTTGCTTATTGATATTAGAGATAGATAGTTGTAAATAAATGAGAAAAGAATCCTCAAAATGCCTATTCGAATTAAATAGATATCGTCGCAGCACGAGCCCAAGTTGAGCTTGTGAACAAATCAAGCAGTTTGGCCTCAGTTGGAATTATGCTTGTCTATATTTAACAAATTGAGGTCCAACTTGAATTCACTTCATTTTCTAAGGAAAAAATTGGACTCATTCTCGCACCCTAATTATTGCTATATCAAGCTTTTTAGAGCAATAAGCCATAAACGTCAACTCTAGCTTTATTAGAAAATGAAGCAATAATTTTCCATTATAACCAAATGTTTCAATACAATTAGTAAAGAAGTGGAAAGAGTAGTGTTGATGAAGCACGTCCTTGTGATGGCAGAGTTCACTAGTTCTAGCCAGGCTAGCGAAACTTCTTCCCTTTTTGTCCAAGAAATAAATAAGAACTAATATGATTAATTCAATGAGACCATGAGAGATTAGGTCATAGAACATCATTGCAACTTTAATAAAATATTTTGGTTTTCCATGAAATCAAACAAACAACTTACTCTAGTAATCTCTAATTTTAACTCATAGTAGGACATATATGGAAGAACATAATTCATGGTTCTAAAATCTTTCTTGTCACTGTCATTCATGGGCCAGTATTCTCAAAAGATTAATCATGACGGTATTGTTCATTATGCAGTTTTATGTTTTCTTATTTTGGTAGAAGATTCAAGGATTGCCTCATCTTATTAGTTTCATGCAACTAAAATGTTGTCACCACACACGAGATTCCTTGAAGTTCCAAGTAACATGGGTATTTTTTTTCTTCGCAGGTGTATGGTTATGCAAATATCTGTAGTGGTGCTAGCTTTGATGTGACAGAAATATCAAAAAACTTTTCATCCTCTGAGTTTTTTCTCATAAGCTGTATGATAATAAGTTCCCCCAATAATGGTATCTTCACTTAAGTGATAAATTTGAGATCCTTTATGACGTGTGTTGTAAGAGTCCTTTTTTGGCCAAATCAGTTGTTCATCCTTTTCTTCTGGCAAGTAGCATTCCTCCTTTTCATATTTTTATGCAAAACTACTATCTTTAACATGCATGTGTTTTCAGCAGCTGAGTGAAAGTTATCTTTTATTATACTGCGTGGATTTTCATTGTTCGATTATAAAATTCCTGCTACATATATCGTGAAGAATGAAGATATTCATCATATCTTATCAATGTTTTACTTTGATTGAGAATGGTGTTCTAATTGCTAATTTATCTTTGAGCCAGTATACTATCGTGATCACTCATGCTCAGGTGGGCTAAAATCCTTGACCTTTTCACTTGCAGCAATAGAGGTTTTATGTCATAGGTGTTTTCCTAGGGAAAATTCTTGCAGATCTAACTGACATTTTTTGCAATAATCAGGATGGGATATAATACAATCTTCATACTGCCTGTTTTGATACATAGAAATTATTTTAACATATATACAAGATTTCATTTTGTACAATTCTTTAAAAAAAAAATCATATCAGGATATATCTTGCCTATCTGGTTTACTCAGATTTGTGTGTGTGTGTGTGTGTGTGTGTGTGTGTGTGTGTGTGTGTGTGTGTGTGGAAATTTTTTTCAGGTAGTTAGAAATGGCTGATATTGATATATGTAGATAAACGAGAATAAAGTGCTCATCTTATTCATTTATTATATACAGTACAACAAAATATAATGGAGAAGACGTGCAATGGCAATAGTTTCCGAAAAGCACTGTCTGAAACCATGTCATAACCTAAGGAGCTTTATAGTACTTTTTTGTTTTCCTTTCTCAACCTGAAGTAAATTTGTAAGAAATTTTTATGCTTTAGTTTCCTGAAAATATATTGAGATTGTTTGAGTGTATGTAATGAAGGTTAATTAGTGCACCAAGAGAAAAAGTAATAGGATGATACTTGAGGTTCAGGAGCAATGAGGGCTGGAAGGAGGTTTAAACAAACTTGAATGGCGCTGACAATTAAGAACATGTGATAATGCTTAACGTTACGGAGAAGATCACCTTAAATAGAGCTGAATGGAACAGAAGGAATAAGTTACTGACCCCAAAAGTTTGGAATGAAAGCTTTGTTATTGTTACAGTTAACCAATATATTGTGTTACAGCAATTAAACATTACCACAGATAGAAAGCAGCATAACTTTTCTACCTGAACATTTATAGGTACTATTTGTCACCTATGGATCCACAAGCTAAAAAAAAGAAGAATTAGACTCTCTTTGTTTATAAACTTCAAATGTACACCATCAGTATAAGCTTAAAAAACCCAGCACATACAGTCTAGTGTTGAATCAATAAAGCAGTGATTTGGAAGGACCGTACCTCTTCATTGATTTCTGATATCTGCATGTGCCACCTTGTGCACAGACACTATTTTCTCATAGGAGCTGAGCAGACTGTGAAACTAGTTAGGGTTCTAGATTGGGCGTCATCAAGTATGTAGTGTTCTTTTGGAAACGCTTTACTTTAATCGCTGTCTTTGGATGTGCCTTATCTATCATCCTCCCAGTCTCCAAGTCAAACTGTTCCTACATACTGCAACACCATTCATCGGAAGCAATACTCGGCGATGGCAGAGAAAAGTAGATAATGTTCCTTCTACTTTCTACTTCAGCTGCTGACAAGCAAACCGAGCAGTCTTCATTGACAACCAGCACGCGGTCATCCAGGCTTTTCACTGGCAGCCAGGTATTCTTTGAAAGGTCTACCTTGAACACCTGGAATTCCTTTATTCGTGTATGTTGCATTTGTCCAGTTATCACCACAACTGCCAATATCTCCCCATCTGATTCTACCAGGAACTCCAAGAATGCGGTGAACCACAGTTGCTTCTTCTCGATCTTCAGCCATTGTATTGCAGGCTGTGGAAAAGGCGACAGGACAAGGAAACATTGGCCCATATTTTCACAGTAGAGTTTCCCGCCATAAAAGATGGGTGCAGTGAAGAAACCCTGCGACACTCTGACAACTATGTGCATGTCAGTCCAGTGAGGATCACACACTCGACACCAGGAGATACGGTCTCCAGCTATGACAACAACGATGCAATTGGGATCGGTGGTGGGAGAGGATGACAAGACTGCATATCAGGGCTGTCTGACAATCTATGTTTTGGGCGTGGGAGATGGATTCTGCGTCCAGATACGGGATTCAGAAGGAAGACGTCCCTCAGCTCCCTGCGCTCTCGCAGAAGCAGCCAGCCAGAGGAGGGGAGGCACAGGGAGTAGTGTTTGTCCTCGAAAGGGCTGTATGAGCCATGGGAGGGGAGGAGTTGGAGGAGGGGAAGGTGCGTGGCGGTGGTCTTTCTGGATCGATTCCCAGGACTGGCAGACGGCGGGGAAGCGGACGTAGTCGGCGAGAGGGAGGCGCTCCAGGATCAGCTCCATGAGTGGCCGTGGGAGGTCTTCCATTGTTGAGGCTCTCCCCTCCTCCTCCATCTTGTGTAGAGGTCAGGAACTGTGAACTTATGATGATTTATAAATAGGAAGGAGTCCTGGTGATGAGAGAATTCCAATCTTTATAGAATAATTTCATGATTTATGGAAGTAGTTTACAGTCTTGTTTTGATTTATGTGAATATCCTACTATGATTGGGATGTAGATTACTTGACTGTAACTGTATTGTCACAACTTTTAAAGTAATCTTGATACTAACATACACGTTAGCATTTGGTTTCATCTAGAGGTTGGAAAACAAGAGTGGGTCTTTGTTTTAGAAACGAACAAAAAGGAAAAACAAAAAGGGAAAATTGATGTCTGAGCCCAGGTTCGAACTGGGGACCTTTAGTGTGTGAGACTAACGTGATGACCAACTACACCACCCAGACTTGTTGAGTGAGACCTAACTAACAAAATTATTTGAGGTATATATGACATGGTTTTTTATCCTTTATGATAATTTCTGATTTGACTTGTATCAATAAATCATCATTCATCAAATAACAAAGTCTGTAATAAACCCTCAAAGCACTGTAACAACATTTCTCCGTCCTTGTTACACTTTATACCGTGGTTCAACATTTTCACTTCTACTTTTACATTATCAATCAAATACCGGAAAAAATATTACACTTTTTCAATTACGTTTACCAACTACCATCCAAATACCGAAAAAGAAATACAAATTCTCATTTTTCAGAAGAAAAAGAATCTTACTTTCTACTTCCTCACTTCCACCCACTTCCGCTTATCCAACAGCCCCTAAGAGAAAATAAAATGTATTTCGTCATTAAATTGTAACGTGATTTATAGTGATTTATGGATCGCAGCAATTATAAATTTTGAAAATTCATGATATTTTTTTTTAAAACGACAAAAAGTTCATAATAGTTTATTAAATTTTAGCCCATGGAACAATGGGTCTGTTGGGCCTGGGCCTAGTAACGCAATGATCCCATTCCCCACCATCCACTGCCAGCTGCTCCTGGTCCACGTGAAAACAAAGCAGACCGCATGCAAGTTTTAAAAAAAGGTTTGTATTCATAACATATGTTTTATTATGAGAAAAATGTATCTCATCCGTCAGCTGAGGACTCTCTCAGTTAGTGGTGACGTGACTGAATCTCAGCCGTAAATCTTAGTCGTAACGCTACCATGATCACAATATTTTTGTGAGGACTGCTACTATGATCGCAGTGTTTTTGTGAAGACTGCGATTATGATCGCAGTGCTAATTAGACTGAGAATATCTGAAATATTTTAAGATTACGATATTCAATAATTTTGATGTGGGACTCAAATCAGGGTGCAAGGTTGTCAAAACCACTTTGGCTCAATCATGATTGGGGTTCTATTGTCTTCTTACGTACTTGATTGGTTGCTTGGCCCCCTCCTTTTCTTCTGGCTAGTAGATCAGTAGCTGGCTTTTTGGAGGGCGACCTTCTATTCTTTTCAATTTCCTATTTGTATTTATTAAGGGTTTTTAGGATGTAGGTTACTAATAAATTTCTTATTTGAATTTTATTTTCTAATAATATTATATTTGAATATAAGTCCTCCATAATTTATCCCTTGCTTGTTTTTAATCCCTCTGACTAATAATTTATCGCAAAATAAGAAATATTCTATTACTTTCTAACTAAGTTAGCACTTTTATCTTATTGCTTCTACTTTTCTTACTCTTGTCAATTCAAATTAACCAACAGTCTTCTTATCTTATTCTTTTCTTTGTTTTATTGACTTCTCTTGCTCCTACTTCTCTTCTCGCTTTCTATTGAAGTTTTTTTTCAATGCTTAATGGTTGACTCTCTCTCTCTAATTCAACTCAAAAGTTCGAGACAAATTTATAATTTAACATCATAATTGAATTTGTATCTGAAAGTACACCAAGAGGGGGTGAATAGGTGTACAAGCTAATTTAAGACAAATGATGCGGAATTTAAAACAAATTGCTAACACATTATATGTAACCAAGAGTGAGTCCGAATTCCCCGTAAAGGGCTCTGAAATTACTCCTCACGATTCCTCTGAATTATAAGTTGAGGCGCTTTAAAAGCTCTCTTGATTTAACACAAGTGTGGGAACACAAACAATATCTAGCATATATATGAATGAGCAATTAATGACAACACAAGATATAAAGAGAGAGAGAAAGATCCAAACGTAAGCACACAGATATGTTTCGAGGTTCGAGCCACTACTCTACGTCCCTGCCTTCACACAGAAGAATTTTCACTATGTTTACACAGGACCTTCCACAAAGGGACCTCCACCGAGAAATTACAACACAACATCGGGAGTACACAACTCCTCTCTCAAACACAAACCTCTACACAAGAGGTGCGCACTAAGCCAAGCACAAAGTAAATAAAAATACAACTTGGTGATCTCAAGGATCACAAACGCAATCTTGGTGATCTTAAAATATCACAAACAAATTTTTCTCATAAAATAAGATCCTAAAAATAGATTTTGAATTGAGAGCTCAACTGTGAGAAATTAAAGTTTTTGAAAAAGAAAAAAATACAAAGAAAATACTTGGGAAAAACTTCTTGATAGATATATAAAATAAAGAACAAAATAGAATTCCTAAAGACTTGATTTTATTTGAATTTTTCAAAATTTTGAAAAAATAAAGATAAGAATTTTTGGCTCAAAAACTTCTTTTGAAACTTGCTGAAAAATACTTAAGAAGTGGAGAACTTTTGCTCTTGAAAAACTTAATGAAAACAGCCCCCAAATCTCCTTTATATAGGGCCAAGAAAAAACTAATTGTTAGGGTCAAAAACTGCCCAGAATGGGCTATTGATTGACCCACCAACGGTCAAAATTTTGACTGTTTGAGCCTGTGCCCTAAGGCAAATATGTCTGTTGGTCGACCGGTCCAAGGACAAAAGCCTATCGGTCGACCGGCCACATAGGCTAGCACATGTGCACGTTTTGTGCACATCGGTTGTAATACCCCGTTCCCGGAGTACGTACTTAGTTGCGTATTCAGATTTTCGGTCGTATTTTTTCGATTTGTTTCCTGTATTTAATCTGTATTATGGATTCCTTATGTGGTTGTTTTGTCTTGGATTTGGATTCGTGGATTCGGAGTCAGCCCTAGTCTGAACCGAAGGCCCGATCCTAGAGTATTACTCGATTTAGACATTCTGATAATTAGAATTGACCGATTTTAGTTTTAAATATCATTTTCCAATATTATATATTCTCTATGATTTTCTAGATTTTTCTGGAATTAAAATGAAAGTCTTCAAAACCGGTGTCGGCCAGTGCCGCTGACCGATTCCTGGATTTTTAATTCTCAAACAGTTTGGAATTCCATGATGGTCCTTTAGGCTTTATTCCTTGGAATCATATTTTCTACCTACATTCTTTTTCTGAGGATTTTATGATTTTATGAAAATTCCATCGGAGTCGGTAGGTAACTGGTTCCGGGATTTTTAGTTTTAAAACTATAAAGTATTTCTTCAAACGGATTTCACTATTGGTCTTTATATATTATTATTGATTTTTGGTAATTATTTCGGGTCGTTCCGAGATACTTGAATTTCGGACGATTCCGGTATTTTTCCCGAAAGGTTTCCGCATCCGCAACTGAATCTCGGGAATCCGCCACTTCCATTATTTTCATCTTCTTTCCCAAGAAAATATCTTCTCATTATAATTTCTTTTCCATTTTTCCTTTTCCTTTATTTCTTTCCTTCCTCCACTAACCAAAGCCTTTTCCAATTTTCCAATAATTCCAATTTTCCACATAATCCCACTCACTTTCACCTAATCCTTTTTAAATCCCACTCATTCTCTCTCTCCCCATGGCCGGCCAAGTGGCCAAGAGAAGGACACTCACCTCACCTCCCTACTTTACAAAACCCCCCCTCTCTTCTATCATATTTGCACCTCCTTCACAAAAGTCAAAACATATAAATACTTTTCCTCTCTTTTCCTTATTCATTCTCACTTCAACTTTCTCTTTCTTCTCTTCTCTTCTCTTCTCTTCACCAAAGCCCTAGCCTTCACCATCTCCAATTCCTCTTCATCTCCACCACCTCAACAACTACTCCAACACTTTAGCTTCACCTTCTTCCTCCTTCATCACCATGGAAGCAACCACAAGGGCATCAACAACACCAAAGGATCATCACCATCTTCTTCATCATCAACTTCAATCACCACCACCATCACTCCCTCACCTCATGGAGACCAATCACTCTCTTTGGTGAGTGATCTTACTCATCTAGACTTAGTCTATTCTTAGTATACATGTGTATTCATATCATGTTCAATTATGACTTCAATCCATGATTATTTAGCCATCAAACACAAACCCTAGGAAATCTGTTCTGTTTACTGTTTCCAGTCGATTAGTCGACTAGACCTATAGATTAGTCGACTAGAAACCCTTAGCTGAAACTTAACCTTTTCTGGAAACACAGTATTAGTCGACTTACCTTAGTTCCTAGTCGACTAGAGGCCCTTAGTCGACTACACCCTTGACCCTAGTCGACTAACCCTTCCTGGACCAGAAACCTTAACTCTCTGTATCACAGTATTAGTCGACTTAGCCTAACTATCAGTCGACTTGTCATGTCTGTTAGTCGACTACCCCTATGACCCTAGTCGACTAACTTTTCCTGAATCTGAATATCAACTCTCTGGAACCCAGTTTTAGTCGACTATACCTTACTGTTAGTCGACTTAAGTCCACTATTAGTCGACTACTCTTCCATCCTAGTCGACTAACTTTAGCTGTCTGTCTTAGTTGATTCCTTTCTTGAATAGGAACCTTATCCTCTAGACTTACATCATGTATTAGTATTACTTGACTTGTCACTTGACAAACATAATCTTACCTTCTCACCTTCTCTCTCCTCTTCTCTTTACATATTTATATCACAGGTTGTGGCGCATCCCGAACTTCAGCGGATTCCGGATATTTCGGCGTTTTGGTGATTTGGGCGAGTATTCTTACTCGCTACCCTCTTACTTCCCATTTCATTGATTATGATAGTATTCTCGCTCTAGTCTTCATGTATTGTATTTCATGCTTTATATCTTCTACTGTTTTCATACTATGCGTGGCCGACCCTTCGTGGTCGTTGACTTCTGAGTTTCTGTTATGATTGCCATGCTATGATTTCATACTTGTCAATTGCATGTTTCCTTTTAACACATGTATATCACCTGACTTCTATTGTGTTATCACCTGACCACCTGACATGCTAGTAGTTGGCTAGACCCTATTGTTATGACTTACCCGGACTATATACATCTCATGTTATGATTTGTTACTTGATATACATCACCACTTATCATGCTATCTCTTGATACCAAGCATGGTACACCGATTCTTATAATTATCACGATAATGGGAGTGTAGTACCTGATTACAGTTATGTATTACCGTTATGATTACAGTTATGATCCTACTCATTCCCATAATCTGATAATCATATTAATAAGCTATAAAAAGGACAACTTGTACGGGGAATGGGAGGAAGTGATGGATGCCGGAATGATACCTTGCTTATAGTGACGGAATTAAAGTATATATATATATATATACATATATATATATACAATGGTGAAAGTGTTTTGATATTACTGATTATACCTACCGGTTCCAGGGGTATGGAACTACTATAAGAAAGACTATCAGTTCTCCATCGGCTTCCGTTAACAACCTTGGCTAGCTTATATATGGATGTATGTGAGTTGGCCGTACACCGAGCCACATACCTAGATATATGGGTTAGACGAGTAATAATAATAATAATATTAATAATTGATACTGTCATGGGTATTGTTATGATTCTTGATATTCCAGTCATGTTTCCAGTTGTGATACTTATCATGATTTCCTTGATTCCAGTGATGATTCCGGTCTTAACTATTACTTGTTCCTGCTTTGGATTTATGTTGTACTTGTTATGCATCCCCGTTATGACTATCATATGATTTGCATCTCTGATTCTATACGCTTGGATATTTCTGTGGCATGAGATAAAGGTATATAGATGAGGGTTTCCTTGTTTGGATTATTCCTTCGATGTACTAGTCTCATGGGACCGTGACCTAAGCGTATACAATCACTTTTGCTCATGATCAGCTTTATCTTGGATTTCCGGTTTTATGATGATTATGCCATACCCGTTTATACTTGTTATACTTGTGTTCTAAACCCTGTCTTCTGAACTTGATATCCTTTATTATATTCACATCTGTGCTCACCCTGGCTCGCCACCTGGCCTTGTATCCTACTCGCCTGGGGAGTTTCACTGACTCCCCTGGATTCTCATGTCCAGGTCCTGGAGCCCAGAGCGTGTAGATTTCCCCCTTTGCTGATCAGAGTGGCACAGCGGTAGCGTGGATCTCCAGCTATCTCGTGAGTACTCTATTGTTCCGTTCATATATTTATCTTTTATACATTTCCTTGTATTTCCGCATTTGCGCATATCTGTGATATAATATTCATGTAATATTGAATCACTCTGGTGATAACTTTGTATATGTACACATTTATTGGAATGTATAATGCACCATTTGCTTCCGTACTCTGATTCTTGTCTGTACTGATGCTTAGCGTATATACGGGAAGGTACTTCGGACTTACGTATATACGTTGCAGTGACGTCCCCGTATCCGTGGAATCGGGGCGTTACATCGGTTGACCGAGCTCTGGTCCGATCGACCGCCAGAAGGCTCAGACCAGGTTATAGGGTTTGAAATCTAAGTTGTTAAATCCTATAAAATCCCATAAAAAATTATAAATTCTACAAAAATAGGTTCATGTAAATATTTGAAGTACAAATATGTGCGATCAAAATTCAACACATATTACAAACTATTTGAACTATTTTTGAGGCATAAAAAATTAAACTTTAAATCGAAAACCGTATTTTTCATAAACCAAACTTGTATAGATACAAAAACATGATATTAAACCACATATGAAGCATAGTGCGAATGGATAGAATCCATACGCATGTAAATGATATATCTATATTTTTGACATTAAATCTAAAATAAGTTTCGATAAAAACAAAACTTAAAACACATGACCTAGATGCATCAAAATAAGTTTTTTTAAAGCATAGATTATATAGATGAAATCCAACATACATATAAATCAAGTAAACTTCTTCTGATTCTATCTATTCATAAAAAACGAAAAGATATATTCCTAAAAATCTAAAATGGTTAAACCAAAATCAAAAACTTTTGAACTTTTGTGTGTGTTTATATACTTGAGCATATCAAGACTAATTATCTTTACACTAGATCTAAAGTAAAACTAAACAAATTTAGATACAAGTCTTTTTTTTTTTTTTTTTAAGTTGACTTGATCCAAACTCGATCCATAGAGCTTGACTCCATCCGAGTGCTAGACGCGATCTTGACACACGAGCTCTTGAATCAACACGTGTTAGCGCTAAAACTGGTTTTGAATTTTTTGTTAAAGCTAAATACCTACTAAGATCTTGATCAATGCTTAAAACGATATAAACACAAGATCATTAGTAACTTAACTTCATAATTGGTCATCATCAAAACTATAGTGAAGGGCCTTTGGGCCTACAGTATCATGATTACTTTAAGGATTTAGACGAAATAAATAGTAAAGAGCTAATATAAAGTGTGGGGACAATATCCAAATATGTTATTGTTGGGGAGCTAATATCTAACTAAGAAATTTGCTAGAGACTTATATCTTAAAACCCTTATATTAAACATTAAACATTTTTTTAGTTTTTGCAAAATTTGAGTCTCAATGTGTGATACAAAATTGCAATTTCTATGGCAAAATTTTCGTCTACATGCCAATAACATTCTAATATTTGATATTTCTACCAAATGTTTCATCTTATGTAACATTTCAACTTTTGACTTAAAAAAATTTAATAAGAAATTTTCAGACAACTCAAATAGTTTATCTGAGTGCACGCATACTATCTTTCATTCTCCAAGTTACAAGCCAACAAATTTCTTTTTCTTCGTAGATTATGTTTTCCATCAATTCTTCACTACGTTGAGTTTTCCCCTTAAAAAAGGTAAATTGAGCTTCAATGTAGAGGTGAAAAATTTCTACTAAAAAAGTTGAAAATGTCCTCTAAGAAAAAAGAAATCAGAAAAATAAATAATGAAATTTACTTATATATGCAAATGGCAGTTATAAAAGGGCCTATCAGTAAATAGTTAAGGCAGTGGGGGCCACTCAAGTACTCAACTCAATTATTTATCATCTTGTCCCGGATTCTCTTTGTTGTTTTCAGTTGGGCTTTTTTCATCGACTCTCTCCCTTTTTCACTTTGGGCGTGTTTGGTTGCAAGGAAGTGGGCGGAAGTAAGAAAATGGGGAAGTATAATTGCTCACTTTCCTATCTATCCAAACATCGGAAAAGGAAAATAAGAAAACCCCTTTTCCTTTTCTCTTTTCTCTTTTACACAACCATTTTCTAACTTTCAGAGTGCTACAGTTAATTTTGTGGTCATGTAAATCTCATTTGTAATAGTTGTAACACAACACAGTTAATGTTTTGATAATGTAAATCTCACTTGCATTCTAATTACAGTCCATTTTTTATTTTTCTTAATTAATTTTTATTTTAATATTATTTTGCGGTTAACTTTGTGGTCAACTTTTTCACTTCCACTTTCACATTATCATCCAAACACCGGAAAAGACATAGCATTTTTCAAATCACACTTCCCAGCAACATCCAAACACCGGAAAACTTACTAGCCAATTCCCAAGTTCCAAAGGGAACTATCACCACTTTCTCACTTCTTCACTTCCTCACTTCCACCCTTCACCAAACAGGCCCTTTATAAATACATTTGTTGTTCTTTTTCATGTCCTACAGTTCCAGTATTTGCTCATTTTAATTGGCATTTTTCTTTAAAAAAAATCCTCTTTTGTTTAATTTTAAATAAAGATCTCTCTATAATTTAATTTTCAATATCGACCTTTGACAGGTCACGTTAGCGCCACGTCAGCACCACGTTGGCATTGAGCAGTTTTCCCTCGCCTGTGTGGTGGACGCGGACTGATCGTTTTTTAGGTCCGGGTTTGATGAACTCGAACTCGAAATTCTTACAATTTTATGTCCGGATTTGGAGAACCCCGACGTAAAGTTCTTACAATTTTAGGTTCGGGTTCGCCAAACTCTGACCTAAATTTGTTAGAATTTTAGGTCCGTGTTTGATGAACTGGGCATAAAATTTACTGAAATGGACCTGGGTTTGTGAAGCACCCTTTATATGGTTCCTAAAATTTACTGCGTGGTCTCTCTCTCTCTCTCTCTCTCTCTCTCTCGCGATCTCGACCCCGACCCCGACCCTGATCATCTTCCTTGGCACTCACCCTGCACTCGATCCAAACCAGTTTCTCTCTATCTCTCACACACACTCTCTCTCCCTCGACCTTGACCTCGATCATCTTCCCCGGTAACTCAATCCACCTGATCCAACTAGTGTCTCTCTTTCTCTCGACCTTAACTAGATCCCGATCCTGATCCCGTCGTTCATCTCAGCTCGTCAGCGTCATCATCTCGTCGTTTAAGTCTTCCCGCCCATCGCCATCTAAGCTCACCCTGCTCCCGATTATGACACTTTCCCGCGGCCGCCTCTGCACCAGAACTCGACCCCGATAGCTGCAAGGTATCTTAAAAAACCATTACTTATTTCTCATTTCTCTCTTCTCTTTGACACTAGTTATTTAAGTTCTTCTAATTCAAATTAGATATTAAATATTTGATATATTCTTTTAATTATGTCTAATTTTCATTATAGGTTGATGGATCGATCCATTTAGACAATATGGTGCATCAGACATTGATTGATGATTCTCAGAGGATTTCGATATTGCAGGGGATGACTACATTCATCATGAATCTTTTAGGGCGACGTCGATTTGTACATTCGTTAGATGCGCCAAATCCCACCATAGCTTATGCACGACGCCAACGACATCTGTCTTATACGGAGCACTAGAATGTAGAGGATGAGGCAGGACCTTCTCAACTAGCTCCTACAGATATACACGACATTAACATGATGATGAGCCAGGACCATCTCAGACACCTGCTAGCAGGCACCTACAATGTAGAGGATTTACAGATAAGGCCGAATCATCTCAAGAGCATTCACAACCAGATTCTCCGATTCTTTTTCCATGTGGTAGAGGAAGACATGAATTGTCATGTTTACTCAGATAGGATATTATGATATTATTAATGATATATTAGTTATATTATGAATATGTGACATAATGATAATGAAGTTGTGACACGAGTGATACGATGGACACTTTGATATTTAGAGATATGTGATATGTATTTGAGATGTTGTAATGTTTATGGAGTTGCGATATCGTGATATTGTGATATATATGAAGTTATGATGTCTATTAGTTTCTATACTCGTTGATTTTTGTGATATTCTTATGATTATTGTGTTATATTTGCGAACTTGTGATATTCTTGTGATATCAGTCTTTGCTCTCTGGTGCGGGTACTACAAACCCGGACCAGAGACCAGAACAGATAACAGAGACTGAAAATATCTGTCTCTGCTCTTTGGTCTGAATTCTGCACACCCAAATCAGAGACCAGAAACTGAAAATATCAACCTCTGCTCTCTGGTCGGACTTGACAAACACGAACCAAAAATGGAGAGAAATCTTAGGTTCAGGTTTGACGAACCCAAACCTAAAATTGTAAGAATTTTACATCCGAATTCGACTAAAAAATGACCAGCTCGTGTCCGCCAATGCGTCGGAGGCAAGTGAAACCGCTCAACGCCTACGTGGCAGTGACGTGACATGTCATAGATTGATTTTGGGAATTAAGATCTGAAGAGATTTTTTTTCTTGAAATTAAGAAATTAAATTTTAAAATGAGGATTTTTTTTAAAAATTGCCCCATTTTAATCAATTAATTTATTGAACAGTTTTGGCCGTATTTTTCCCCCCTTCCCTTGGATCCATTTTCCTTCTTTTGTCATCGGTAACTCTCTTTTTATCCAAAATTTTCCTAAAAGCATCTCATTTTTTTGTCTATGGAAACTCAACTACTCTCTGATTTCTTTTCGTATATTTTTATAGAAGAATATCCGTTTCTATCAATTTAGAATCTTTATAAACTTGTTCTGTACTCAAAATCATCATCTTTTCTAATACCCAATTGATCATTTTTCCAATTTAACCGCAAATCTGCATCAAAAATTCGTCTTTTTAAGACGTCTGTCTTGCTCATTTGTCCCCACTACAAGTCCTCGTGAATTTGCTGCCCCCTTCAAGTTCTGCGCTTTTTCGGGGTGCCGAATTGAGGGCCTTTTCAAATTCCCTCTTCAGCTATCTGATTCTCAGTTCTTTCTCATTTCAGTCTTGGTTTCATTCTTGCACCATCAAATTCTCAGCTTTTCTCAGGTACCCAACTGAATTAACCCCTACAATTTCCAGTTCTGGCCTCATTTACAATTTTTGTACCCATAAATCTCAAGATACCCAGTTCAAAGAAATGCCATTGCATAAGTCCCGCCCCCTGCCTGCCTAATGCTTGATGAAAGGCCCCACTCGTAAGCTTCACGCTTTCGATGTCAATAGCCTGCTGCTTGCCCATCCTTGAATGTGTCTACTGTCTGGCCTGTGCCCGGTGGGCGTGGAAGCGCTGCCTCCACAGCGCTGGGCACGACAGCGAAACTTGGGGCCTGGCCTCCCCCGAGGAATTTGAGCCAGTTCCTCGGATGTGCCGATATATTCTCTCGGTCTACGAGGATGATTTAGAGCACCCTCTATGGGCTCCACCAGGAGGGTATGGCATGAATCCTCAGTGGGTGTTGTGCCGCAAGACTCATGAGGACACTGGAGGCCGTGCCCCTCCATACTTGATATACCTTGATCATGATCATGCAGATATAGTTCTTGCTGTAAGAGGACTCAACTTGGCTAAGGAGACAGATTATGCACTTTTGTTGGATAATAAGCTTGGAAAGATGAAGCTAGATGGTGGGTATGTCCACAATGGTCTGTTGAAGGCGGCAGCGTGGATCTTGGATGCGGAATGTGATGTTTTGAGGGAATTGTTGGAGAAATATCCCAATTATACTCTTACCTTTGCTGGGCATTCTTTGGGATCTGGTGTTGCGGCAATGCTGGCCATATTGGTTGTGCAGAATAGGGATAGGTTGGAGAATGTAGAGAGGAAGAGGATTAGATGTTACGCCATGGCGCCTGCTAGGTGCATGTCGCTTAATTTGGCTGTTAGATATGCGGACGTGATCAACTCAGTTGTGCTTCAGGTGAGAAATTGTTTGTTCTTCTGTTTCTTGGTATTGTCACACGTGTAGCTTTACATGGTATTAATAGTAGGTTTTAATCTTTTAACTACATGCTTTCATTTTGAGAAAATGTAGTATGAATGTTATGTGCCTCATTGCCTTTTCTAACCTTGATGTTTTGATGGTCCAGTTTGGATGATATTTATAACAAAGTAAACTTTCAATTTGAGTAGTTTGTGTTAAAAATTTATTTGGATAAAAATTTATTTGGATATAACTTAATTTATTAATGACTGTAAACCATGAAGATTTAAGTAATTATATGAGTCACATTCTCCCTTGTCTTAACTTTGCTTTTCAATTATTAGTTTCTATTGGTGAGAATGAATTAATCATTTCTGAAGTCATTGATGGAAAATGAACCAGTGGTTGAAGATCAGTTTGGAAGTTGAATAAATGGAAAGAATCATAAGCACTTTGGTAACTTAGCTTTGTGATCTTAAACTGTTGCCATATGACAATATTGACATTTCAAATGACATGACATACTGTCTAGCCAAATATGTCATGGATTATTGACTTGTAAGAGCCTTGGCTTTCTTTTGTTCCTCTCATCTTCTTACTACCTGCAAGAGTTTCTTGTTTTAGCTAGCTGTTTTACCGGTCAAGACCAACATGGTTAATAATTATCGCCTGCCAACATCACCCCATGGCAAATATTTTCCTCTGTGACTTCATCCATCAATTTGGGTACATAATTTATTTTGATTTGCTTGTTCATATATGTTTAATATTTGATTCCTAGCAAATTCCCCTCCTCCAAACTTCTTCCTGTCCAAAGAGTGGTCTGGTATGAAGCAAGACATGGAGTTGAGAAGGCTCCACAAAAGGATTGACCAAGGTTACAGAAAGCCAAAAACCTGAGCCTCCCTCTTGAGTTGGTACAAATTTGTATCCGGTGCAGCTATGAGCAATAGGGGATTTTGCTGTAAAGTAGGCATGAATATAGTTGAGACCATTTATGGTCATGCATTTAAGCTCATGGAACCAAAGAGCAACCTCCCAAAACTCCCTGGACTTGAAAAGAGGCTCAAAGAAGTGGTGAAGTGTTAAATTTTGCTATGGGAGTCAAAATCATCCGTTAAGGGTAGTGCAAGCTAAAATCCATATGGAATCACATAGCCCTGACAAATGAAGTTTCTATAAAAGATTGTTGAAACTGAAGGTTGAAGTCATAGTTGATTGTTAGTTACCGATGAAACATAATACACTTGGAATTGTGGCATTATTCTTGAATCTAGTTTGACTGTGTCTTTCTTTTGGCAGGTTCTTCATTGGGTCCCCAAGTATAAGCAGTGGGCTGGCAAATTACATAACCACATGTTATCATAAATGCTTATCTGATTTTTTACGAAAGAGATACTTTCGTAGAATTGAGAGGGGAGCCAATGTGTTTGATATATCATTTGATTAGAAGATGAATATTATCTGGTCGAATATGAAATTGTGTTTACGATTTCGTTTAAATGATTGAGTTATAAAGAGGGGTATATGGCATGACCTTTGAGGATCAGTTTTAGATAGAACTAGTACCCTGTCTGCTTGTTGAGGGACCAGTAGTATCATTCTGTCGTGCCCTTTGCTGGACCAAATTTGGTGCAATGACATATTTACTTATCATTATATAATATATATACTTGTGCTTTTAGTGAAATATTATATAAAAATTCTTCGCAACTTAGTGAAAAATGGAATTGAGCGTAACTGTAAATTCGTTTCAAGTTTTAAGTAGATGATGGATATTTCATAAAAAATTGTTCTATCAGAAATGGAAATATATAAAGGGAGGGGGTATGGGCCGTGAGCTTGTTTTTTTTTCCTCGTTATTGATTGGCAGAACTTCTCTCACAAATGTTCAATTGTTTGGAGGTCATTTTTGAGTGAAAGCTTTACCTTGGGCACGCAGACATAACAGGTTAGTTCATGATAATGAAAAAAAAGGGAAATCTCTGCACATTGGGTTTATTGACTTTCGGACAGATTTAGGGAAAAGCTTGCACATCGGGTTTCGGGCGGGTTCCAAAGCTTCCAAAACCGTAATTTTTGGCTAGGTTCAGCCGTTCAGGTGGGTTTCAGGTTCAAACCTACCCATTTGACACCCCTAGCTTCATTACAATGTGATATCATGAATTGAAATAATATGTTTTGGTTCTTGGATGTTTATGAATGTCTGAATGTGCATATTCTTGAGTTTGCTGCAATGTTTAAAAAAAACGTTAAGTGTTGGTGCGACAATGGTTAAGAGATTATGAGCATCTATAATTTTTTGAACATTGATCTATATTATGTAAAGAGTGAGTGTTAAAACAACAACAACAAGAACTAAGCCATATGTCCCAAGTATTTGGGGTAGGCTACATGAACCAAAAGAGAATTACGCCGGATCGGGCACATGGATCAGCTTTCTCCACTCATTCCTATCGAGCAATATGCCTTCACTAAGACCTTTAGCCTCTATATCTTGTCGTGTTACCTCCATCCATATTTTCTTCGGTCTCCCCTGCGCTCTTTTAACTTGCCCTAAATTGATATACTCTACTCGCCGGACTGTCGCATCTATAGGTCTACGTCGCACATGACCAAATCATCGTAGGCGGTTTTCTCTCATCTTCTCTTCTATAGAGGCTACACCTATCTTAGTGCGAATATCCTTATTTCTCACCTTATTTCTCCGTGTGTTACCACACATCCAACGAAACATGCGCATCTCTGCTACACTCATCTTATAGGCGTGATGTCTCTTTATAGCCCAACATTCTGTGCCATATAACAAAGCTGGCCTAATAGCAGTTCGATAAAACTTTCCCTTCAGTCATAACGGAATGTTACGATCACATAAAACTCATGTTGCCCTCCTCCATTTCAATCAGCCAGCTTGGATCCTATGGTTGACATCACTATCAATCTCTCCATCTTTTTGAATAATAGAACCCAAGTAGTTAAAATGACTTCTCATCGGTATTTCTTGTCCATCTAATCTCACAGTATTATAATCTCGGATTCTCTGTTTACTGAATTTATACTCCATATATTCAGTTTTGGCCCTACTTAATCTAAAACCTCGAGATTTTAGAGTTTACTTCCATAACTCCAATTTGGCATTTACCCCTGCTCTCGTCTCATCGACTAGAACAATATTATCAGTAAATAGCATACACCATGGTAACTCATCTTGAATAACTCTAGTAAGCTCATCCATCACTATAGCAAATAAGAATGAACTCAATGTAGATCCTTGATGCAATTCAATTGTGATAGAAAAGTCACTTGTTATGTGTAACACCTGGATTGGTAAACTCTGGGTTAATAATATTTATCATAAATTCTTATGATTTTTAAACTAATTGTTTTCGTATTAAATAATATTCAGTAATTTATTGTGGAAATTCAGAATGTATTTAAGTTTTTATAAATCATACCAGATTAATTGATATAAAAAATATATGAAAATATACGGATGTATATACTGCATGAAATACTCGTATAAATACCGGGTATTGGTATTTAATCCTAATTTTGATGTATATTGATATATTGGGGAGATGAAGAAAGAAAGAAAAATAAAAGAAAAAAATAAGTATGGGAGGTGTGGGAGGTATGGTAAGTAAAGGGAGTAGGTGGGGGGGGGGGGGAGAGATAAAAATCTCCTTTCCTAACTCACTCTCATTCTCTCTCTCTCATCCTGTCTCTTTCTCTCTCTACGTGGTGCTGGCCGGCGGCACGCCGGAGGCCGGCACGGCACCGGAGGCCGGCCAGGCACGGCGGCCGGCGGGGGGGGGGGGGAGCACCCGGCCCCCACCCATCCTTCTCTCTTTCTCTCTCTCTCTCTCTCCCCCTCTTACGGTGGTGCCAGGCGACGCGGCGCCGGAGGCCCGCCGGCAGGGCGCCGGGGTGAGGGGAGCAGCAGCGTGCTGCTGCTGCTGTTGCCTTTAAAAAAAGAAAAGAAAAGAAAAGAGAAGAAGAAGATAAGAGATGGGTTTAGGTTTCGGGTTCAACCCAAACCCGACTCGTTATGCACCTGACCCGTTCATTAAATAAGGTAAATTTCATTTTAGCCCCTGTGAGATTGAATAATTACTTTGAGGCCCCTGAAAAATTACAAACAACCCCCTGAATATTTTCAGTTATTACGTATCTAACCTTTTATATTGGTTTTGGTTTCCGAACGATATCTTGGCCATCCGAAGTCGGATTCGGACAATTCTTGAGCCGTTGTGATCGTGAAAACGAGAGCTACACATCTTGTGTATCAGTATATGATATTGGGTGTTCAAAATTTATTGGTATACCCGGTGAGTGGAAGTCCTAACTCAAGTCTGATTTTTTCCCAATTTAGAAATAATTGTTATTGGGAAATTATTGATAATATTGATTCATTAGAACTAAAAGATTACATCATTAAAAAGATGATTGTGATAATTGTAAAAGTGAATTGGTGTTATGGAACCGAAATCCAGATAGGGTATCCGAATAATGAGTCACGGATATGTTGCGTATATGTGTGTGAGAACATTGATGTCAAGTTGTGTCTTGTCATTTATAATTCATATAGACATGACCATTAAGCGCCTGTAAGTGTATTGGTATGGATGAATATAGACAAATACCACATAAGTTATGTGTTTGTGAAATTCTAAGCATCGTGTATATGTTATGAGTATTTACTAGAATTAAGAACCGAATAATTAAACGCTGGGCTTTGATAGAAATTGTTAAGTATGAATCAGCTAATACTATCTATCCGTCTGTGATGAATATTGAAGTTACTTAACCTGAAAATCGTTTAGTGGGTAAAGTCTACCCCTAATTCCTTTAAACACTGTATTGCATGTGTATTAACTAGTAAGATAAGAATGATGGTTTGTAAGTGAAGATTGATATTAGATGCAAGTGATATCCAAGTCATTACGAAATTTATAGTTATGGATAATAATAATCAGACGGTGGTTTGTTAACACCGGTATACCCGGTGAGTAGACTAAACAGTGACAATGGGAAATCGATTACAGATCATTGATGTTTCTTTATTAATAAGAGATAATTAGAAATCAGTTAAGATAAAAGATCACTTGAGACCCATCAACCATGATTGGATAATTATAGAATCGGTTACGTTGATACTGGTATAAGCAGAATCTGAAGTTGATATTAGAATTGAACTAAGTAAATGAAATTGGAAATTTTCTTCGAGTAACTCGATGTAACCGTGATATAGAAAACTCTGTCAATTGGGATATATGTAATTGATGCAGTATGATAGAAATAGTGTATTGATTAAACTATTGAAGGTTTTGTTAATATTGATAACTCGGAAGTGATCGGGACATTTCAGTTAACTAGCAATTGTGATCGTGAACCGATAATGATGGAACTGATCAAAGTAATTGATAATAAACTGAATTAGAGCAACTGAATTTTAGCACTATCGGAAATGCTTGATAAATAAATTGAACATCAAAAGCTTATTGTTAAGCCAAGTGCACGGGATACTCAAATATTATGTAGTATGTTGAGTATTGATCTTGCGAATACTGTTTTCGTATTTATTGTATTTCATGATATATACGCTCATAACGTGATTTTGTGTATCAACTTGCACACTTGAGGCATCAAAGGTCAGCTGATGGCCTACATATTATATATATCGATTAAGTTGTTAATCGGTAGCAACTGAAAACAATTTGAGGGATAAATAATTAAGATTTATTGAACCTGATGAGAAGTGAAAAAATAAAACCTTCGAATCAGAACTCGTAAGTAGATATCGTACTTTTAGCGATTAATGATTATTAATAAAAAATTACTGAATAAGATCAAGTCTGTTGATTATCAGATAATGGGTGACCGATGATGGTGTATAAGTACCAAGTGAGTAATTAAACTGGTTAAAACCTGTTAGAGTCAGTATTGAGTAAATCTGACAACTTAATATGAAGTATATCGATTATGATGGATAATTCGATATCAACAAAATAAATACCGATAGTATTGAACTAGTATTTTGGTATTCCTACTCTATACACCGGAGACTTTCAGGTATTCTTGTAATTGATTTAGCAGAACATCGGAATCCCCTATTAAGCTTGGAAGTCACATCTTTATAGTGACACCGATTATATCAACTGGTAAGAGTTAGATAATTACCTTAATAATTGAAAGTTAGTAATACAGACGAAAGATTGAGCGTCGTGTCAATGAGATTAGTAATCCAGTATTGGTAAGTAATATGTGTATGTGTACGCATGTATATATATGTGTGTGGTTTGATTCATATGAGAACGCAGATGATGATTTGGCTAGTAAATGACTGTGTAGTTTGAAACTCGAAGATAGAAGTAAGTAACAACAAAACATGATGTATAGAAGTCAGTAGCGTTAACACCAATATTGGTGGAACCTGGGATAACTTTGGGCTGTACCAAATAAAAGTACTAAAATCAGTCATTACTTGAAATAAAGGATAATTATGATATCAAAAGTGTAATAATTCATTAATATCAGAATTGTCGTGTAACTATCACTTGTATCAGAAGTAATGCGAAGCTTCTGAATTAAATCAAGTTGTAACCAATAGGCAGTTTGCCTGAGGATAAAAGAGGCAAATGATGACAAATCCCGAATGTTAATTAAATGATAAAAGGTGAATAAGTATTATGATTAGGAAAAGCGAATACTGATACTACGAATCAGAACTTGACCGGTACGATAATGGGGATTATTAAGTTGAATGCTTTATGTGTGTATTTGGTACCTCTTAAATATGATAAGAATTTCTCGAAACTAACGAATTAAGAAATGAAATCGCATGAACTTGACTGTGTGACACATCGGTATGTATGTGAATGCCTTTGTGATAAAAAATGTGTCATGTATTGTATTGGAGGAAGGGACCGGGTTTAACCAGAGGTGACCGAAGGGGAGCATTGCTGTTATTTATTGCATTAGAGGAAGGGACCGGATTTAACCGGAGGTGACCGAAGGGGAGTATTGCTGTTATTTATTGTATTGGAGGAAGGGACCGGGTTTAACTGGAGGTGATCGAAGGAGAGTATTGTTGTTATCTATTGTTTCAGAGGAAGGGACCAGGTTGAACCGGAGGTGATCGAAGGGGAGTATTGATATTATTTTATTGAAGTATGCTTGAATATACGTTTATGATATCCAGTATATGGATATAATTGTTATGATATCCGAGTTATGAATGTTAATAGGTATGACACCTAGTATATCATATGATTGTTTATGATATCCGGTATATGGATATGATTGTTATGATATCCGAATTATAGATGTTAATAGGTATGACACATAGTATATGCATATGATTGTTTATGATATCCAGTATATGAATATGATTGTTTATGATATCCGAATTAAGGATGTTAATAGGTATGACACCTAGTATATGCATATGATTGTTTATGATATCCGGTATATGAATATGATTGTTTATGATATCCGAATTAAGGATGTTAATAGGTTTGACACCTGGTATATGCATATGATTGTTTATGATATCCGGTATATGATATGATTGTTTATGATATCCGAATTAAGGATGTTAATATGTATGACACCTAGTGTATGCATATAGTTGTCTATGACATCGGGTAAATAGATTATTGTGACATCCAGTATATGGATGTGAGTGTCTCGTATTTCTTCATGTATGAACACAATTATAATTGGATACTATCATGAGTAGTGTGTGATGTCATATGTATATTGGGGTAGGTGCAATATTGAACTGTAACTAATCTAGTGAGTAAGATTAAGCTATCTAAGAGTTATGCTGTGACCATGACTATATATATGAAATACGAACATGTTACAAACTGAAAACCGGAGAGGTGATTATAAGAGACTAACGAGTAGGTCAAGTATTGCAAAATCATTGAGATTGTATGTTAATGAAATATTGGTCACGTGTACCCAGAAGAATACATATAGGAAGTATCAGATAATAGAAATAGTCTATGATTCATAAGTTGCAGTATCAACTACAAGTAGAAAGTGTTGAAACTGATTTTTGACATTGCTCAACTGCATAATACTTGAAGTACAATGATAGTATAAATCAAAATCTATTTTGAATGACTTCACTCACTGAGCTGTTGAGCTCACCCCACCACATATTGATATTTTCAGGTCACGGCAAGGCGAAGGTCTGACTTAGAGCTGCAAGGATGTTCTCCTGAGATGACGTATGTACTTATTGTAGAATGTGAATCTTTTTGTAAAATCTGATGTTATTAGTCACTGTGAGTTAGAATATTATATCAGGGAAGCACTCTTCTATATATGTTTATTTGATGGACCTTGGGATGAACTATATGATAAAATGAGATTTATAAGTAGGCTGATGTTAGCCGAAATCTAAATTATTGTATTGAGATGGAGTCTATATTTTAGAGGAGATGCTGCCGAAATTTCTTTAGTATATTCTGATTTAAGAGCAATAAGGTTGATGATTATGAATTTTGAGGTAATTAAACCTGGGACCGTTATATTATGCCTCCACAAGTTCTGACATTTGCAACTACTCTATCGTACATATCCTTGATTATGTTAATATGTTTGATGGGGACTCCCTTTTTCATCAATGCCCACCATAATACCTTTCTTGGCACCTTATCATAAGCTTTTTCTAAATCAATAAAGACCATATGCAAATTTCTCTTCCTCTCTCGAAATCGCTCTATAAGTTGTCGAAGCAAATGAATAGCCTCTGTTGTCGATCGCCCCAGCATGAATCCAAACTGATTCTCTGATATTGTAACATTCTGCCTTGTGTTCAGTTACCCTTTCCCAGCGCTTCATGGTGTAACACATAAGTTTTATTCTACGATAGTTTGAACAACTCTGGATATCACCTTTGTTCTTATAGAGAGGTACTAAGGTACTCTTACTCCACTCATTAGGCATCTTTTTAGTTAGCCAGATCTTGTTAAATAGGTTTGTCAGTCATCTCACGCCACCTCTCTTAAGCATCTCCATATCTCAATAGGAATTCCATCTGGGCCAACAGCTTTCCTTGACTTCATCCTCTTTAAGGTCTCTTTAACTTCAGATTCGCTAATTCTGCGCATATAACTATAATTCATATCCTAGCACTGAATGGTAAGGTCATCCAAGTCTTGGGTAGAATTACCTTTGAACAATTTGTCAAAATACTCTCTCCATCTTTCTTTGATTTTTCATCTCGAACTAAAACCTTCTGATCCTCATCTTTGACACACCTCACAGTACATAAGTCTCTAGTCTTTCTCTACCTTATTCGAACAATTCTATATATATCATTTTCAACCTCTTTGGTGTCTAACTTCTCATACACTTCTTTGTACACTTTAGCTCTTGCATTTTGAACAGTTTTCTTAGCTAGCTTATACCTCTCAAAACTCACTCCATCACAATTTTTTTCAAATCTCTATAAGAGTCTCGTTTGATCTTAATGACAGCTTTTACCTCTTCATTCCACCATGATGTGTCCTTACATAGTGGAGCACCACCCCGTGACTCACCAAGTACATTTTTAGCTACTCTTTTAATGCAGCTAGCATTTTTGTATCATGTTGTATTGAGATCATCTTGGGCTTTCCAATATGCTTCATGTACTACTCGATTTACAAAAACTCATTGGTTACCTTCTTTTAGCCGCCACCACTTAGGATCTAACTTACGTTTAATCATTCTAAATCTTCTTCTAATCCGGACATCTAAAATTAAGAGTATATGTTGGATTACTACACTCTCACCCGGTACTACCTTACAATCCATACAACAACCTCTATCTACTTTTCTAGTTAAAAAGAAATCTATTTGGCTCGCACTTGATCCACTTCTATACGTGATCAAATGAGACTCTTTCTTCCTAAATCAAGTATTCGCTAAGTTCAAATCATATGACAAAGCAAAATCTAGAATCGAGTTACCTTGTTCATTTCTTTCCCCAAAACCAAATTTTCATGTACACTATCAAACCCATAACGACTAGTTCCTACATGCCCATTGAGGTCATCGCCTATGAAAATTTTTTCTCTAATGGGTATGCCTTGCACAATCTCATCTAAATCCTCCTAAAATTGACGCTTGCTGGACTCATCAAGTCCTATTTGTGATGCATAGACACTAATAATACTAAAAATTTTCCCACCTAAAATAAATTTAATTAGTAAAATCCTATCACCCTTTCTCCTAATCTCCACTACATCCTCAAGCAATTGTTTGTTTATGATCACACCCACCCCATTACGATTTCTATCTCTACATGTAAAAAGTGAGTGTTAACTAACAAAAGAAGTAACTTGCACTATAATCACTAACATAGACATTAAATTCAAACGGACATTTTACTAAGTTTGTATGCCTGTAACTACATTTATATGTGTTGGTGTTCTTATTATATTTCATAAATTTCGTGGGTTAAATACAATCTGCAAAAGAAAATATAGGATCATGTTCTCTAAGATGTGGGCATTATGGTGCTTGGTAAGATTACATAGATATCAAAGGACTTCTAATCTTGATAATCTCATGGCCCAATGGGCAGGGCCTGAAGTTGAAAGGATGCGAGCAAATTTAGAAATTGGGTGACTGTTAATCAAATGACCCTCTGTCCATCTTTGGATATGGTCATTTAGTCCCAGAATGAGAGTCCTAATGAAATTGTGAACGGTTAGGATACCATGACTAAGCAACTTGATTGTGTTAAGAAGGAAGGAGGTGAAAAGTTTGCTTATGTATACTGGCATATGGGTAATGGGATTGTAATTCGTGAACGTAATTGTGATGTTGAGAAAGTAGCACATTATTTTCTTAATTAGCACATGGAATTGTTAAGGTCTCCGAGCCCTTTCTCAAATTACTGTAGTTGGCAGAATTGGTGATTTCCCTATAAATTAAGATGAGTATAGGTTTGTATTAGGATTTCATGGAACAGTGATTTACTTTTTCTCTACTTCGAGACAAAAATATGCTAGAGGACGGCAGTATGTATAGGTGAACGTTTAACAGATTATATTGCCATTGAATAATACTTGAGATAATGCTAACGTATGCTTGCATCTTTTGTTGGCATCTACAACATGACGCTGGTTATTGCCTGGATGTTTCTATTGATCAGAGAAATCCATTTCAGATGCATTTATTACTGCCTGAAAGTGGAAGCATGAAAGACTTTTTGCGAGATAAATTGCCAAGTAGTAGTAGTTATCAAACTGATGCTAGATTACTTAATTGTCCTTGGTTTTCCTATGATAATGTTGCCGAACTTCTAGACTGTGGATGTGTATCATTTCATTTTTCTTCTATATTCAATTTAGTGAAGCTTTTAACGTCTCAAAAACAGTCTCTTATCTTGGTGATTTACTAAATAATATATTTACTTGTTCTTGCTAAATTCCAAATGTTGTCCTCTTTAATGAATTTGGCATTTTCACTGTTATGTCCCTACATTTTCGTCCTTCTACCTCGCTGTTATATTGGGACCTATTCTTGTACACTATATTAAGGTAGGCATAGCTGAAGTTGCATGGCTTGTTGCATTAACCCTTCTTTCTTTATGATTATCTTAAGATACGAGCGCAACCAAAATCCAATGAATAATATAATATATTAATTAATCAGGTACCATATATTATGCAGAAAAGCTTCAGGAAATTCTGAAAAAAAACTATTGTTTTTTTTTTTTTAAAAATTGTACCATACATGTGTATTCTATGATTCAATTGTATCCTTGAAATTACTTAAGGATTTCTAGCAATCATGTCTGTCATCTTGAACAGTGTGAGTTCTCATGTATTCTCTGTTGCTGACAGTGATATTACGGTGCAGGATGATTTCTTACCTCGTACTGCTACTCCTTTGGAAGACATTTTCAAGTCCCTTTTCTGGTATAGCCACCATCTTATTTTGTTATTGGGCATATTCAAATGGTTGATTGTATATAAAGTTAAGCCTCCTGTAAGTGTAGCGCATAGTATAGTCTAAGAATTCATCTACAATCATGATTAATGTCATATTTTCCATGTATGGTACAATACACATTTTCCGGTTTAGCCCAAAAATATTGATATATTACTTTTGTCAAAGCATTAATATCTGCCAGGGAGGCTCACCAATAAAGGGGTGGGAGTGGGTTGTGCCCCAGGTTCAAGTCCCGCAACGACCTATATTTAAAAAAAAAGCATTAATTTCTCATGTAGTTGTTTACATACCCCTCTCTAGGCATTCCAGTCAGTCCTGTTCTAGTTTCAGTTATTCCATGATGGAGCATGACCAGTCATTTGTATTACTACAGGCCAGATAGTGAAGTGGTAAAATAGTATTTAAATTGCATTTCAGGTGGATAGATGATGCAAGGCACAGGCTGACATGATAATAGTGAATGGTCAATGTGCATTAAGGATTAGCAGAAACATTCTAAGCATGACCTATAGTACACAGAGGGGAGAGTTTCTTCATTTATTATCTTCCATCTGAAAGTTTATTTGGTAAACTGTAGTGGGATTTATTTTTTTATTTTTATTTTGTTTGAGGAATAGGGCACAAAGTAACCAACTGTTGATGGATGGGAGAGTAAAGTGTATGTACAAGAGTAGTGGAAATGATACAGAAATGATACAAGAGGGGGAGATTGCAAATTAAATGGAAGTATCTATGTTACTTTTTGATATGGATAGATCAAGTAAAATTGTGACTTATTAAAAGTTTATATTTTATGGTTCACATTTCCTCCCTTGTACATGTATTAGATCTCGACAAAGTTAATAGTTTATCGCAATGGATTGAGCTGATGTGGTCTTTTTAAGACAGCTTGCCATGTTTGCTATGCCTAAGATGCATGGGGGACACATGTATACCAGAAGATGTGAAGCTAAGAGATCCAAGAAGGCTTTATGCACCGGGTCGTCTCTATCACATTGTTGAGAGGAAGCCATGCAGGTAAGATAATTTTGCATATTAATTTTTTTTTCTTGATCATAACCAAAATGATTAAGCCTTCGATCACTTTATGGGATTTTGTTTGCCATCTATGTCACAATGTTATGTTCATGGGACACCGACACAGCAAGACACTGATATACAAATACAGTAAATCTTAAAAATCTTAGGGTACAGATACATCGTTCACATGGTAACAAATAATATTATATATAAAATTATAAATGTGTAAAGAAGTAAGATAAGGCATGACATAATCTTGAGATTCTTAATAACAAACCATTTCATATAAACTTTTAATCCCCAATCACATAAACCATTATAATTAAACACCATCAAATCCAAATGCAACTATCTCTAAGCTAGTTCAAGGCTGGACACGTGCTGGACATGTCAGCACAGGGCTTCATGAAAGATCTGAGTCTCTTACAATTATATGTTCAGCGTCAACCAAACTTCAACGTTGTAAATTGGTGCCAAACTAGCCAAGGAAACTATTAAAAAGAAAGACCAGACGGTAGGTCGGCAAACTATCATACAATCATGGAATTTAAGCTTGCGTAATCAATAACCCTCTAAAACTCTGATACTAAGGGCAAGCAATTTCTTGACTCGTTTCTTTCCCTTCACTCACGCTGTACCTGAGCAGCAGCATACTATTCTGCACTTGGTGCTCAGATTGCACTTCCAGCAAATTTCTAACCTTTCTGACCAGATTGATAAAGATTGTGGCATTTCTTGTGGCATTTCCATGTTCAGAAGATGCTACTGACACATCTTTGATCTTTCCAGTCATTATTGCATCTCCATTAACACTCAACTTTAAAATTCTCTGTTACTAGTTTTTCGTCTTCTCTCTTTCCATTTCATGTCCTATTGCTATTTCCTCTAACTATTCATATATTCACCTTCTGTCACTAATTAGTACCTAGCAGAACACAATGTCAAGTGCTAAGCTCTAGGAGCTACGCTCCAATGTGGATTATCTGAGATTTTCAGCCTCTTTGACATGATATCATTTGTGTTTGGCCATTGTTACAGGTGTGGAAGATTTCCTCCAGTTGTCAGAACAGCAGTACCAGTGGACGGGAGGTTTGAGCACATTGTTCTTTCATGCAACGCCACTTCAGACCACGCCATCATATGGATAGAGAGAGAAGCACAAAGGGCCTTTAATGTAAGTCCACGAACGCATATTTGCTCTTCGACTTCTTGAATTTTCAGTCTCCTTTGAATAATATCACAGCCTATGCCTTACTCTGGGGAGTGCAGTTGATGCTTCAAGAGGACCAGAACATGGCGATCCCCTCAAACCAGAGGATGGAGAGACAAGCGACCCTCGAAAGAGAGCACAACGAGGAGCACAGGGCTGCTCTCCGCCGAGCTGTGACCTTGGAAGTGCCAGATGCCTACTCACCATCAGTTTATGGCACGTTTGAGGACAGTTCGAGGGGGCTGCAGAGGTTTCTTCGGCCTCATCTTCCACGGCCAGGCAGAAGATAAGCTGGGACGAACTGATAGAGAGGGTGTTCGAGAAGGATGAGTCTGGGAAAATGGTTGTCCGGAAATCAACCTCTGACAGAGGTTCTTGACCTAAAATGTCGCGGCTCGTCTTATTTTCATTTTTCTTTATTGATTGTTCTATTTTGTTACGTTATTTATCTTCACTATAGTTATAGGTCACACACCACGTATGAATAAGAAGGGGAAATTTGTTATTGAAGATCGTTGTGCCTGGGCTATCTTTTTGCTCTATAAATTACAAATTTCTGCAATATTCATCTAGCAATTTCAGTATTCTTTTGGGTCCATTTTTATATTTGGTTAACCTTTATCTCTGAAGTTACATCGCCATCAAAGAGTAAATAAGGAGCATGAAACCTCTCAGTTGGAAAAAAAGGTGAAAAATATGTATCCTTCACAATTGGGCATAGTAGCAGAGTTTTCATTCATAAAATGCAGAGAAGAAAGCTCCAAATTGCACCCCTCTCAGCTCAGCAACCACACTTGCAAAATAGTCAACATTGAAAGCACAAACCAACTGTTTTTCAATGTCTAGAATCTATCAATAAAGAACCAACTTCTCACCAGTGCAATGCCTGTTAAATATAAACAAACAAGCTTTAATTATTGAGGCAAGAAAAGATCAAAGTACAATGCTGTAAGTGATTACTGAACATACAACCTAAAGTAGAATTAACATAAAAAATGTAAACATGAGTCCAAGGGGATCAGGCTAAACTAATGCATCCTTGCATAAACAGTACACATTAAAATCTTCCCTCTAAAAGCTCTTGATCATTACATTCAAAGGGCTCCTCTACTCTCCATATAATATGACTCGAGCTTACTTTAGCTGAACAAACCAAACACTTACTCTAAGTTGAGCTTGAGCTTAGTTTGATGTGTTGAGCAAACAAACATAAACAGGTTTTTGTGGAGTCGAGCCAAGCTGTTAATCGACAGATTTTTCAGATTTGCATCCCAAAACCCAGTAGTTCTTCGAGCGAGTTGAACTTTCCATTTATCTGCAATTGGAGATCAGGAACAGCCTTACCTGCATACAAGACAGCAGACCATGATGTCAAACATTATTACTGCTTGTCACATAAAAGTGATAAGAAGATATAATACCTTGCACGATTAACAATTACAGCAGTAGAAAATTTTTGTTATGCTTATTTCAGGAGAACATGCTGAAGAATAGAGCATGTACTGGATGCCTTGCACCTGCGCCTCACAGATGCAGTTGCAAGGCTTTGGTTTGCAGTTAATGGTCATCCTACTTGATCTATATGATAATTGGAGAGTAAGGAACAACAAAAACCCTCAATGTAAAATTTATGATAATTCATCATGCTCATAAAATCTTTTGACTGACGGTGGTCAAGGATTGCCTGTTGATCACAATGCCGAAGCAACAGAAAAAAAAAATCCACTTCCTCTTCAGCAGTTTTCTTTTGATTTTCAATGTGTTTATCAAGTAATGATCCAAATATCATTTGCATGTAAAGTTTTGATCTAAAATTACAAAGATTCACCTACTTTCTAACCAAACTATTGCTTTAGCTATTCTACTCGCAGCCCCTTATCCTCTATACCGAGTCCAACTCACCAAAGCACACCAAATTCTATCCTTCTGTGCATGTTAAGAGAAAATTTTTAACAACAAAGAGAAATTACTTTTTTTTAAAGGATTTTCTTACTTACCTTTACAGATTGTAGACACTTCAGCTCAGTGATAAACTGTAAACTGAATTTTACAACTTCTCACCATATCATACTACTATAAAGCATTCATGCACAATAAATATTAAATTGGACTCAGATGGTCTTTCTACTACTTAAAAGAACTTTTGGAAAAACTCTACTTGAGATCGAGAGTTTGACAGTGGTCTGTTTTACTGTAATTTTATCAACTCCAAATTATATTTCCATAATAAGTTATGAGTAATTTAACATAATTCGAGAATTTGACAGTGGTCGGTTCTTTAATGTAATTTTATCAACTCCAAATTATATTTTCCAAGTTATGAGTAATTTAACATAACAAACATTTTTGAGTAAAATCATACGAAACAAAATTGATCTCTCCCTTATGGTACAAAATGCTGCCCTATAACTTGCTGAAAGTTTGTTCCTAACACAATCAAACTACAGAAGTTGCCTCTAGGAAACAAGTTAATTGGCGTACCGAAGGATACTAATCTTGATAAATACGATGAATGTCCGAGAGGGCCAATTGACTTTATACTCAAGTTTACAATTCCCTGTGTTTTCACTGCTCACAGTTTTTTCCTGGAAGCTCAGTGGGTATCAAGAGGACTTTCTACAGCTGCAGTAGCATTTAAGAAAAATTACATGTCATTTATAGATAAGAGTGGCACTCCTTTGTTCACCAGTATTAAAATAGCAAATACAGGAAATGACAAATAATAAAGGAAATCATTATAAAAAGCTTTCCCAATCAAAATGGGGTCGACCAGGATCACAAGCCCTCTTTTCTTTATAGTTTCCCCCGCTAGGAACTCGGTAACAGCCTATAATTTATGGACAGTGAAAAGCCGAAACGGGAATCAGACAGCAATTTGCCAAATAGATTTGAAGACATAAAATATTAGTGTTTGTTCGTGAAATACATATAGTTAAAATGTGTGTATCTGCGTGTCTCATTTGTATTTGCGTGTATAAAACCTTAGAATTGAAGGTAAAATAATGAATAAATAGAGGATATGTTAGTAATTCAGTGAGAAAAAGTGCATGGGATACTGATATACTCGTTTTGAGTGTGTTTTTCTTTTTGTAAAAACTATAAACGAGCATTTTGTAAGAGTCTAAACAAGTATTGGGCATGTCTGGTCACCAATTATTGTTATTATTATTATTTATTTTGGAGACAAAAACAGATACCAACTCTTGTTACGAGTGAGTTCTCAACATATACCAGGCATCAACTAAGACAGTGAGCACAGAGCTTCTTCTTCTTGTTCCATTTCTTTTCTTTTTATGGCTTTCCTTAATGGAGTTTTTTGTGAGTTTGCTTTATGGAATCGCATCGACATTAACAGACAAGATAAAGCATAGGACCCAGTAGAATCCAGCTTCCAAGTCAACTATTGCGCATGACCATTTTGAGTTCTATTGCGCTTGTAACATCTACAAATAATGCATTTACAGAGATGGTATGAATGAAACAAGGGAACAAAAAAGTTTTCAAAGTTTACCATGCATTCTCTTTGCAAAGCGTGTGAACTCCGCAAAGTTGTGGCTCTCCATGAGAACAGGCTAAGCCCCAGATAGGTGAAAGCAGATAAATGTCTCCCATCTGGATCATTCCATGGCCTGGCATTTTCCAAGATCTTGTTGTAGCCATGTCCATCATAGCAGGGTAGAACGTTTTCGCTAGCCACAGGTATATAAACATCCATGCAGCATTCAGCACCTGGAAATGACGACAGATTCATTTACAATCTCATTTGTTGTGATATATTGTATAATTAAAGCTCATTTCTTGTTATATAGTATAATAGTAACTACACGCAAATGCACTACGCAAGCTTGACAAAAGAAAATTGAGTTCCATCATGCCACAAGTCGTTAAGAGACCATTACCAATACACTCAGCAGCCACACTATCTGCACATATATCTTCTTGTAGAGAGTTGGCAAGGCATGTGAATTGACAAGAAAGGACACAGGCTTTTGCCTTAACCAAGATTCTGAGGAACATTCCTGGCGAATGGCCCCTCATTTAAAATTTGAAGCATAAAAAGATTTGTATTGTAAAATGAGGAACACCTCAAGAAAAATAATGCTAGATTTTTTTTTTTAAATTTTAAAATTTAAATTTTTTGTTTTAAATGGCAGTAACCGGGAGTTGAACTTGGGAGTCCCACAACCCATTCACACCTTTTAACAGTAAGTCAGGCCTCAATGGCATAATGCTAGACGTTTTACAAACCTATAAGAAGCACAGTGCAAACTATGTCAATTAAAAAAAAAAAACAAAACAAAAGACAACTGCAAATAAGTTCACAACTTTACAGATATGTCAGCATGCAATGCTTTCAAAAGTATGTGCATAACCCGAAACTTAAACCAGTCGTCTTTTGCAATTCACTACCTGCCAGACCAAGCCTTCTGGATCAGCCAAAGTTTCTGGGAGGCCCTGATGCTGATCTAATGTCCGCATTTCAACACATGTAAAGTTCAAAGCTGCCTCATGCTTCTTCAAAATTGCTGCAATTGGAGCATAGCCATCACGGTTGCACGGATTATAAAAACCAGCAGTTAATTCAGCAGCATGGCTGGCTGTCTTGTACCACCAATGGGTACCTGGTATCTGTTGAAGAAAGAATAAACTGTAGATGAATAACTAGGGATAAAATGGAAATAAGCACATCCAGAAAGTCCAACTATTCCAAGAATTCAGCTTGCAGTTATTCCACCAAGGATAAAATTTCACAGAACACCAGCGTAATGAATAGAAATTGAGAATAACAACAGATAAGAAAAGTAGAAACTATATTAGGATGTCTCAGAAAGAGAGAATTTAAGTATCTTATTTGGCTCTGGGAACATTTCTGCAATTAACAGTGGTATGTACATGATTGATGTAGAAAATGAGAAGATCAACAAAACAATCAAGGTAAAAAAAATCCTTTTCTAGGAAGCATGATAGATAAGATATTAAGAACATGAGACAATAGATAAGAAAAATGGAGACTATTAGGATAGCGAAAAGAGAAAAACTTTAGCATCTTTTTTGGACCCTGGGAACATTACAGCAATTAGCAGTGGTATGTATTCCGATTAATGTAGAAAAATGAGTAGATCAACTAAACAATTAAGTAAAATTCTTTTCTAGGAAGTGTGGTACTACGGTAGGATACATATTAAGCACAGTTAATAACCATACCAATAAAAATAAAAAAATGGATCTAGTAGAATCAATTGAAAGAAATAATTTTATTCATCCATGAAGCTTTCAAGAAATCAAATTATGGTTTCATGACTCAAATACATGGGGAATGGGTTTTGTTTGATTCTTGGCTTTACTGGCGCTAATTTCGAGATGATTTGTCAGGTTGACAGCAGGTGCAAGACTTTGTCAAATCTTTTGTGGAGCCTTGGTCCACAGTCGGACCCATCTTAATGAGGAAAGGCTTAGATGATGATGATGATGATGATGAAGAAGATAATGATGGTGATGATGATGATTCAAAGTTAATACATATTTTATCTAAATCTTCAGTCCAGTGGTGCTAACAGTCTTCCCATGAATTATAGAGATTAAAACATCAGAACAACCTCAAACTTTTATGAGGGAGGGGGAGGAAGAAACCACTGACCTTCGCAGCTATGCATGATCCCTCGAAGGCCAGTTTAGCCAGTGACAACACACGGTCAGCATGATCCACCAACACCCGGGAATACCAACCAAGGATGAATCTACCATAATAACTATCATAACCCCACCATCACGAAAGAATCCAGTATCATGTGGCCAGGAACTATAAGAGCCTACATTATCTGGTCCTCTTGCCCAGGCCCAGTGCCCCCTTGCTTCTGCTGCTTTTCTTTAACTCCTTAGTAGATACTGATCATAACTGAAGTATAGTGCAAGCAAACTGGTCCCTTATACATAATTTCTGACCATATTACAACTGTATGAAGATCAAAATGTATGTCACTCCTCATCCAATACTTTGTAAAAAACAATGTGGCAACCCTAGAGGGAGGGGGTGAATAGAATTTGCAATCAATTTACAACAATTAAAATCCAAGATTGGATGAAACGATATAGCTATAAACACAAGTAAAATAATAATAATCAAATAGCTATAAGCAAGCAAGAGGGAGAGGGAGAGGGAGAGATAGAGCAACGATAGTCGGCACGCGATGTATAGTGATTCGGCCACCAACCGGCCTACTCCAACCTAGAGACCTGATGTGAAACGGTGAAGTGTATGAATCAGAAATTAGTGACAGAACAAAATTTTGCTATGTTTCACCAACTGTACGATTTGAGTGGGAAAATAATTAAAACAAATATGCAAGTAGATGTATTTTACAAATTACAGCATTCACAATTGTATCGTTCTCAATTTTGAATAAACTAAAGCAATTACGAAGTTACGATGACACATGCTTATAAAATCAATGTAAAAGAGTACAGTGCTATCAAAATCTCACGATCTCACTATTTGTGGTAGCAAATTAAATCAATGAAATAATAGAGATTAATAACAACTCATAAACAAAAGACCGGACTACGAAAAATTATCTACTGAGAATCATAGGAATCTCAGTGACATGTAGTGGATGCCAATACAAAACTCTCGTTGTAATGATCGTAAGGACATGAAGATCGCCTGAATCGAAGTCCGGATGTGCAAGTACGGCCAAAAAATGAAGAGATGCGCTAACGGATCTGGATTTCTCTAAACTTGTTACTGTTCACGCGGGTCGATCTTCTTCACGGGTTTACAACTTAAACCCAATCTCTTTAATTAATCAGGTCGGGTCGGGTTACAAAATCATTTGGGATTTGATCCCGCTTGGATCTCTGCAGTAACAATTGACGACGAGACGATTTTGCAATGGAACCAATGGTGATGGGAACTCTGATCGATGTCAGCAACAGCTCTGGTGAGGTCGCCGTTGGCTTGGCGGCAATCGACGATGACGAGAAAGATGAGATCAGGGTAGTCAACAATGACGGAAATTCGATGGGGAGGTGAAGGTGATGGTTAAGACTCGGTGGCAGTGGGACTCGGCGGCCGTGGGGTGGGGTGACGGCTCGGCGTCTGGCGACGATGCACGGACGCGCATGGTGACGTGAGGACGAGGGTGCGAAGTCAGAGCCTTGGTGTTGTTGAGGAGAGAAGGAGCGGTGGGGTGGGTGGCTGCTGTCAATGTTGACGACACTTGTGGCAGTGGCGGTGGCTGTTGGCGGTGTAGGTGCGAGGATAGATAACAAAAAGGGAGATGATATCGACAGGGAGAGGAAGAAGGTAAGGAGGCTTTGGGTTAGGTTGGCGGCCAAGCTTGAGATGGAGAGAGGAAGAAGAATGTACGATTGGGGTTGTTTTGGCTATGGGAAGGAGAAAAATGAGAGGAAAGAGAAATATTAGGATTAGAGTTTCTAAGAGAAATAAAATAAGAATAAAATCCTAATCTCAAATTCTCAAAATTCTTCATTGCCTTCATTGTTTGTATAAGGCCTTATATAAGCTTTTATGAAATTTAAATACAACTCAAACTCCTAATCAAAATAGAACTACAATTCTAAAATAAAAAAAAAACTAAAACTCCTAACTAAAATAAAAATGCAACTCTAAAATAAAAAAAACTAAAAATACATAGAGTTCTCTACTACTGAAAAATGGAACGAGGCATTTTTTTCACCGGTGAAACACGTATCATGCATATGGCTAAGCTTCATGTCTTCAACTTTTTCCTTTTTTAGCTCTTGATGTCCGCATCAAGGTCTCTTCTCTAAGATTTCAAATCATTTCTATTGGTATCTTCCTTTTCGGGTAGAAAGCTTAGACATTTATACTGACTTCTTTTTCGAGTAGAAACCTAGACTTTACAATTTCTTTCTTTGTGGGTAGAAGTATAGACCTTACTAACTTTCTTTGCAGGTAGAAACCTAAACCTTTCACCAACCCACTTCTCAATTGGTTGAATTTTCTCACAACAAGTTTAAACAAGTTGAGTTTGTTTTCTAACAAGATGAAAATCAGTAAAGCACAAATCACAAACAAAGATTACTACTTTGAGCCTCTATTAGCAAGAGAAATAAGATAAGTTTAACTTGACATTATAAATCTAAATGCTTGAAATCAAGATGAAAGCTTGGATCTATAATCTATAAGAACTTTGAAAAAGATTGAGAATGAAGAGTATAAAGTGTAAATCAACCTCTCAATCACAAACTAGAAAGTACAAGTGAATCATCATTTTGAAAGAATGAAGAAATAAGCTTGTAGAGATAAAATATAGCACAAGATTTTTTTTGAGTGATAAGAGTTCTCCAAAAGTTTTCTAGGAGTTATTGAAAGAGCAAAGTAATATTTATAGGTAGGATAAAATAAAAGTGAAAAGAAGTTCAACCAAAAATTCGTGTTCAAATCTTCTCAAAATACAAAAGTGCACTCTTTCAGTTGACCGCTAAAACGCAACAATCGATCAATTTGATTAAAGAAATTCAATTCAAGTCAAAAGCATCATCCCAATGGTCGATTGGCGGTTGATCATGAGTGAAAAGTGAAATCGCAACGATAACATGTGTTTGTACCGTTGATAGACTTGTATTGTGCACTCAAATAAAATATTTAAAAGTATTTCAAAAAGTTCTCACGTATTTTCAAATTTTGTAGAAAACAAATCGACTTTGGCAGTCGATTGCAGAAAATTCAAATTTGAATTTCTGCATTGGGTGATCGACCCTGGGGTCGATCCGAGACCCAATAAAGAGTTGGGGTGACTGACTGGTATCAACGGATGATTGTGCATAGTAAAAAGCGGTCGATTCACGTCTTGGTCGAGGGC
Source organism: Agave tequilana (assembly GCA_038442645.1). Lineage (NCBI taxonomy): Eukaryota > Viridiplantae > Streptophyta > Magnoliopsida > Asparagales > Asparagaceae > Agave > Agave tequilana. The sequence goes on from JAVJIF010026455.1 coordinate 57,287, forward strand.
ATTGATCTCTGGCAAATGATACCCCCGACGATCGATCCGCGTCCAGGCCAAGAGCACTGAGCTCTGACAAACGATCTAGATTACGATTCGAAGAATCGGACGAGTCGTATCCGACTCAGCGGGTGACGAGACGAGTCCGATACCCGAATCACACGTTTGGACGGTATCAACCCTAGATGACTTGGGACGACTCAGCGATTCGTCACCGAGTCAGCCTGACTGTTCATCCCCTGCTCGAGGCCGGTTAAAAAAAAATTCTTACCTAAATCTAGGGCCCGCCCGCCATCACCGCCTGCATGCCCCCCGTCGTCGCATGCACGCTCGTCGTCGCTGCTCGCTCGATCTCTCTCTTTATCTCTCTTTCTCTCTCCCTCTGTCTCTCTCTCTCTCAATCTCTCCCTATCCCTCCCTCCCTCCACTCTCTCAGAGTCAGAGCAGCGGAGGGGGGAAGGGGAAGCGAGGGAGACAGAGAGATCAGAGGGGGAGAGAGACGAAATAGAGAGAGACAGAGAGAGCCAGAGAGAGGGAGAGAGGAGAAAGAGCCAACTGTCTCCTATAGTTTCATTTTGTTTTTTTTTCTTTTTTGGGTTTTTTTTATATATACCCTTCAAATCTTTCATATTTATAAATTAACCCAAAATCACCATATTTCTTAAATTTACACCATGAAATCATCATATTTTTCAGATTACCCCTGAAACAAACTTGTTTTGGACATGTGATACATAAAAAAAATATTGTCTACAATTTTTAAAGATTTTTCGTGATTTTTTCAGAATTGTTTAAGCCTTTTATGTAGCATTTTGCGCGTATCGTCTGAGACCAATCCCAAACACCACGACTGATGCGTCTCAGTGGCCGCCGAGTCGGTCGCCTAGACCACAACTTTGAACCATGATCTAAATCGTCTCCGACAAACGATTGCTTTGCATGCTGCTTTTGCTTCACATTTTAGCAGTACCGTCTGATCGACCCGCGCGTTTCAGCGGTTGGTCCAAAAACCCCAGACTCACAAAATTAATTTAAATGCCTTTGAAAAATATGAGAAATTTTGTATAAATTCCAATAGGCACAAAATCAAAGTAAATAGGCGCAAAACAAATATTTTAAATTCAGTTTCAAAGTTTTTGAGCAATTTAAATGCCTTTGAAAAATATTAGAAAATTTGTATAAATTTTAATAGGCATAAAATCAAAGTAAATAGGCGCAAAACAATATTTTAAATTCAGTTTCAAAGCTTTTAAGCAATTTAATAAATCTTGAGGGAAATCACACTTTGATTTTAAATCAAAATATTAAAGCACAAGTATGAAAATGTAATCTAGTGTCAAGTTAAGTTCTTATCTTAGTTCTTCTTATCTTACATAGTAATCTTATGTAGATTTTACAATCCTCGGCTCAATATTCTAGCTTCAATAGGTTTTACAATTTTTGGTTCTTCATTCTAACTCCAATTTGAATAATCTTGATAAATTGAGTAATTTGAGCTAGAAATATGCCACCACCTCCTTAATTGATATTGCAATTTGAGTTTTGATCCATCCAGCCTCCATGCAAGATCAAAACACAAAATACTAGAAAATGAGTTATTTGTGAATAAATAGCTTAATGAATAATCATCACCAAACTAATACACAATAGGGCTATTGCTTTGAACTTTGAAGTAATGACATTTTGAACCATTGAGCATGTCGGTCTTGTGACTCTGTGTAGCGCCCTAGCGCACAAATGTGCTCACATTCAAGTACAACAAGGAAAAATTTAACGCTTATCTGGAATTCGGGAATGTGTTTTCACATGGCTCTTTGCTTTGTCTAGGATACCTTTGGGTGGTGATAATGGTTGCATGATCTTAAATCAGCATAAAAAATAAGGTAGGTTTTCTCAACTAGCCTGCAAGGCCTTAAGGGAAGCTTCTGTCTTGTTCATAGTTTCCGTGAGAAATATGTTCGGCACCAAGGGTTGATGCTAACTCGACAACAATCATAAAACATTGTTAAAACTTCCCTAGAGTCTTCCAAATGTGGAGTTTGTGCTTCACAATGACAATACTTAAATGGTGATGAAATTACCTGGAATTCTCCAATGCCTGGGTATCTCCGCCCATGCTTTTCTGGATAAGATGGGCAGCGAAGTTCTCCACAGGGTCCTAAACCAATTTCAATCCCAGAGATGCTACCATCTTCAAAGAACTCATCAAATTCCTGCCAGAAGCTCCTCATGTAGTCATAGTATACCTAAAAATTTATGAAAAAAATATATAAAAAACTAGAAAATTTTCACTACATCAAATAAAACCACCAAATTTGCCTCTATATAAAATAAGAGTAAAAGATACAGGACAGATTGCAAGAATTTTGATTGTGATATACAAAATGTCAAAATCTTGCATCATACAGTAGTACAAGCAAAAAAAGAGGCCAAATTGCACTCTGCAATATCAGTTGTGCACTTTATGTGGGTGGTCATTAAGTGCCTTTTTAGGAATCTTCTCTGTCAAAACTTTAGATGTTGTATCCCTACCACCGTTCAATTAGAAACAAGATCCAATATCAGATTATAATATAAGAAAATTTGTAAACTTGCAAAACACACATCTAAGTATAAGGTGTAATGGTCATGTGAAGAGATACCAATTGGATTCTCCATTCTTTAAGTAAAAGTAAAACCATGTCACCTAGAAAATAAAAGATTAAGCATCTATACCTCAACTGCCATTCGACCTCTTAAAACGCGTTCCTTGTCAATTCCCCATGAAAGGAATTCATGGTTCCGTCTTCCCTCTCAGTCAGTTAAGAAAATGTCTGGATTGCTCCTACCAATCTCCGTCACCCAATGAGGCAGAGAAATGCATACATCATCACCAACGTTTCCTCCACATTCATGAAATGACATGACCACCTTTGCATTGAAAATCCAAAGGTTACACCTACAAGATCAAACAAAACATGTTTGCGTAATATGGAAAATACACACCTGCAGCTTAAGCCGGAGTTCTCGAACAATTTGAAATAGCTGCTTATAACCATGCCAGTTGTATTGTTTGGGGCATGAGCCTCCACTATTCCCCACCAGCAATCAACGATAACACCATCAACATTTGCAGACTTCAATACCTTCAGTTGTTGCAGCAGACCATTTGGATCGATCAGCTCGCATTCCATATTGATAACACCAAGCTATCATCGAAATGTTGTAAGCTTAAGCCAATTTTACTAGATTATGCAATAGCCCCAAATTGGAAAAACATTTTGCTAATTATATATTGTGTGAGATAAGTAACTCACAGGTAGCATTACGTAAACTAGAACGTATGGCCAATAAACTGGAACTCGGATTCATCAATCACCTAAAACTCAAATAATGGAGTAAGTAGCCAATAATTCAAGTAAGACAAGCAAGCAAACAGAGAAAAGACAACAAATGTGCAAATAATAACATGTTAATATGAACTAATGAGTAGTCCTATAAAGTGTTCTTTTTTTTTTTCTTTCTCTTTTTTCAGTAAGGAATTCTTTAATTGCACTAATGTTAGTTCCAACAGAGATTACTAAATTTGGTACAAATGTTAACAAGATTGTTTTATTTTTTTCGCCAGATATATTGTTGATTACTGGAACAATACACAAAACCTAAACCCCAACTATGGAGCAAGCAGACAATACTTTCATAAAATTTTAAAGAAAAAAGCATCAAAATTGCCTCTTTTCCCCATATTTGTGATTACTGACCAATAAACAGTCCAATTAGTCAATCAAACTGGAATGCTTAAGCTAAAAGGTTTGAGCATGGGCACCTGATCGCCGGCGTCAGCGACGAAGCTCCCTTTTCCGTCCGTCGTAACGGCCGTCCGCAGGCGGCCGCTGTGAGAAAAGCGACGAGGGCGATAATGGAGGAGGGGGCGGGACGCACTCGGGGTGAGAGTCCGACGTGGCGATGGCAGTGCCGGCGGCAATGTTCAAGCGCCGGCGGTGAGAGGGTGGGCCACAACCGAGAATAAGCCCATGTCGACGAAGAAGCTAAAAAATTAAAAAAAACATTTTGTGAACTTTTATTTTTATTTTTGATAATCAAACAAAACAAAAAGAAGGAAGAAATACAAAACAAGAAAACTACAAACTAGACATTGACACTTTCAGAAAAGGGGTCGATTCTCATTTCTTTGAGAACCTCCATGTCCTGTTCTGTGAATTCATCTTCTATTGAATCCAAATTGACTAATGAGACAAGCAGGGAGAAATCAACATCAGACTTTCCTTTTCTCTGTTTTTGTCCAAGTTGATCCCTTTGTGGGAAGGCTTCGGGAGAACGGAGCCATGACGCTTCAATAGGTCCGCGACATCCCTGGCCTTCTTCTTCAGCAACTGCTTCAATGGGACGTCATCAGGCACAATAGGCACAACCGGCAGAGCAATGGAGTTTTCAGTGAGCATCGCTGTAAATTCAGTGAAAATTTTAAGAGCAATCGTGGCCTCACTGGTAAAGTTGGTAACGTGTTGTGTAGAATCATTCTTAGGTGTTTGAAGAGCCTCAGTGGGCTTCTTCCTGCCGCTACCCTGAGCAACCTCCTCTGCTGGCGAAGGAGACTGTTGCTCGCAATCCATCTAAACCTCAGCATCTCCCATTTAGCTGATGGAGGCTGATCACAGTCCATCAGTGGCCCAGGGGAATTAAGGAGACTTTTTGTGAACTTGAAAGGGGAGAGATTTTTCAGCTACAGTTGGTGGGAGATCACGTGTAATCTAGGGGTGTGAAGTGGGCGTCAACCCGCACAGGCACGCCCGGGTTCACCCGGGCACAGCCCCGCACGTGTGATACCCGGCCCAGGTCGTCCGGCTCCCCCTGGGCAGTACCTGGGTTTGGTGATGGCGGTGCAAGGCCCGAGTGGGTTGTGCCAGGTCTGGGCCCGGGCCGGCCCGCGCCCGCTACCACCTCCGCCCGCCTCTCCGCCCCTCCCTGGCCCCATCACGGGCCGTCCCCCCCGGCTCACCTCCACCGCCCCTCCGCCCTCCACCACCGCCTAACCTTCGGCCCTCCACCACCGTCCTCCCTTGCGCCGCCACCCCCGCCACCGCCAGTCACCCCCTCCCGGAGAAATAAAATGTAAATTTTTTTTGTAAATATCAAAGTTCGAACCCAAGACCTCAACCCAACCACACAAGCCTGATGACTAACTATTCCACACAATAATTGTGTCATATGTGGGAGAGAAAAGTATTT
>JAVJIF010026456.1:0-19366 GCA_038442645.1 Agave tequilana
GGGACCCCGAAAACAAGAAGATTGTGTGAGTAGGCATGTCACATTTGGAGAGACTTCAGTGTTGAAGTCCACCGTCTCTCAGCAGGTGGAGAGGACGGAGACCAAGGAAGTATCGCAGCGGGTGGGGGTTGATGCTACTCTATCATCTCCAGTTGGTTCGACACTAGAGAAGACTTCACCGAATGTGACACCGGGTGGAGATCATGATGAAACCAAGGTTGATGCTGAACAGGATGAAGACATTGCTGAGGATGTCGAGTTGTTTGCAGCCATTGGAACCAAGGTGAAACCACGCTTGTAGGGAAAGAAGCATGAATCTCAAGCTTGTGATCGCGACAAGCTCAAGTTGAAGGCCGTTGCTCTCCATGATGGTCGTGAGGAGGTTCATATGACTCACTCTGATAGGTTCACTACTGCAGATACAGGTACAAGTGTTTGAGCTTGATGAAGCTTATTCGATGAACTACGGTTGACTTGATCCTTTGGGCAAGGTACGTAGGCAGCCGTAAAGGCGCAGCCATTTGGTGATGCAACCCGTATGAAGATGTTTAGGTTCTCGAGAAGCTGATTGAAACTTCACGTAGAGGTGAAGAGTAGTGGCCGATTGGAGCTTCACGTAGAGGTGAAGAGGCTTCACGTAGAGGTGCAGTGTTGTGGCCAGTTGGACTTCACAAGGTGGTGAGGTGTTGTGATCTCGATGAACAGGTTGATCTTCTAGTGAGAAGATGTTGAGCTTATATAAGGAGTGGTGTGCATCCAGTTGAAGCCGATGATAGTGTTTAGTGTGCTCTACGCAGACTTGATTGGACCTCAGTTGAAGACAGGTAGACTAGATAGAGCTAGTCAGTTGGAGAGTCAGTGTGGCTCATGAGGAGGTCTTCGTGAGGTCGTGAAGTTGCGGAGTAGGAGCCACGGTTGGTGATCGGCATGTATGGAAGTTCTCCTAAAGTGAAGTGTAGGGAAGGCATGTGGGTGCTTTCCAGTGGATAACTGAGCTACAGATTCCAAGCCGAGATCGTGTGTCAATTTCGCCGAGATCGTGTGTCGATTTCGTCCAGTGCGCGCAAGCCGAGATCGTGTGTCGATTTCGCCGAGATCGTGTGTCGATTTCGCCAGGTGATAGACTGGGGTACGTTGGAGATCGGCTCAGATTTTGAAAAAATCTTCACCGAGGTGGAGAATTATAGGGGGAGGAAGTCGAGGAAGTCGACGAATGAAGAAATCTAGATTCAACAGCAAAAACAGCAGCACAACAGTGCTTCAGAGCAGGAGAACGGTCTACCGGCCCGGTCGACCGTCGGCATAAGCAGCAGATCGGTCGACCGGCCCGGTCGACCGACGTGCACCGCATGCACAAGGCAGTAGCAGTCGACCGGGCCGGTCGACCGCAGAAGAAGAATGGTCGACCGCCCGGTCGACTGACTGAAAGTGCCTAACTCTCGGTTAGGCACGGTCGACCGGCCCGGTCGACCGGTGCATAGGGCCGGTCGACCGGCCGGTCGACCGACAGTCGGGTTTGGGCTGTTCGAAAAGGGCTGTTTTAAACCTATTTAAGGGTTGTTTGGATTTCTAAGGTTTAGGAGAAATCCAAGGGTTTGTGTGCGATTGTGGAGGAGAGTATAGCATAGAGGCAGAACTCTCTTGATCCCCATTACTGTAAAAGTGTATTGATTTACCGAAATCAATAAACCCCCCTCTTTCTTACCCCGAGGACGTAGGCAATAAGGCCGAACCTCGTTAAATTTGTGTTTTGTGTTTTTCTCTGAGATTGGGTGTTTGTGCTGTTGGTGGTACTGTTCTATGTGCATCTGAGATCTAGGATTTCCTCTTGTGGTTGTTGTTGGCGCGCAACAAATATATTCTTATTTTTTACAATATATATCCTTGTGTTATTCATGATTTTATGTGCGCTTATATTTTAGACAAATTTAGCAATGTATCCTTCAGTTACCCATCAGTTAAATAAATGTGATTTATTTCTGCTTTCATGATTTAACGACAACATGGAAACTATATCGACAAAATGACCCTCCACTCATCCTAATCAAATTATTAATTCTCCTCCTTCCGCTCCACACTTGGAATCTGGGAGCTCCACACTGTAGTCGTCGGCTGTCGCTGCTATGCCCTCTTCAATCTTACGAACCCTAGTTTCATCGCCTCGCTGCTGTGCCCGCCACCTGTTCGATCAAATACTGATGAGAATGAGGAGCCAGAATTTGAGCTTGATTCTGGAGAGGAGGAGGATGAGATAGAGTTGTTTGATGTTGATGATGAGGATGATGGTGAGGAGAGTGAAAAGCAGAAAGATTTATGATCGATTTTGGTTCCAGTGGAGAAAAGGTGATGTGCAGACAAAAGAAAAATCTTGACTTGTCCTTTTTATTTTAAAGTTCTATTATATTCTAGAGTGTATGGCATTGTGTTGGCTAGGATTAATTATATCTAGAAGGTGTTTGTGTAAATGCCTATTAGAAGGTGATATGTTGGTTGTGTTTAATTAGTTTGTGCTCTATGCTAACACTCTCAACGACAAAATTAAAGGAATTATATCTGTAAGAAACTCACACACACAAAATGACCCAGTAACTTCTTTATGACCAGATATTAGAAGCATACAGCCTGTTGTTTCTAGAATTGTGTTCCATTTTGTTGTGCAGTCAAGAATGTGAGCTGCATTTTCATTCCCATTGAATCTTCATCTTGTTCTCTGTTTTATGATATCTGTCACCAATTTAGCAGTGAACTGTGTAGGATGCGGTACGCAAAGAATAAGAACACTTTTGGAAAGAAGAAACTGTTAAGATACGAGCTGTATATCCCTGTTCATTTCTTAACTGATGATTTCTTTGTTTTGTTTATTTCTTTTTTTTTTGTTATATATATTTAATGATCTGAGTGTTACCTGTCTTCCTTTTCTGTATTTTTCTTGTATGGATTTTCTAACATTATAAAAATATAAGTGTGCGCAATTTTGTTGTTTTTTGAATTTGATAGTTCCATTTGCTCTGAAAGAATTTTACGATCCTTTTTTTTCCTTTTTCTGGCAGCTATTTATTTCTTTGTTGCGATGGGTGAAGAGTCTTCTGGGATCGCGGAGGATGTTACTGAAGTAAACTAGGAATTTATCTTTTTTTTTTCTTTTAAATTTTTATATTTTCTTGCAATGTAACCTTGACTGATTACATTTAATTTTTCAAGCTCGAATTGCTGCAAAGTAGAGATGATGGAGCCTTGTCCAACATCAAGGATAGGTAAAAAAAAGTTTTAATTGTTACTCGTAAACAATTCTTCGAGTATATTTGATTTGATTTCTGTAGTGAAATTTGTAAATTTATTTTGATTCGATTTTGTATAGGATTGGGTACATCATGATCAGTGATGCAGAGGAGAAAGGCCCTATTATGCCCCTAACGGTTAGTAGTTAGTAGTCTTGGCACTATTTTCTTTCCTTTTTAGTAAATTGTCTTTCTTGGCATTTATTAATTAATTGTCCCTGTCATTGATCTAATCATAGCAATTAAGGTTGTGAGATCTTTGTTTGTAGTAGAATTTTTCCCAATTTTTTTGAAAATTTTAGCTTTAATTAGTGATCTACTTCAAGTTTACTATCTTGTTTAACATAAAAAGTAGCCATTATATTCAGGTTACGCAGAGGGCATGTTACATTTTTTTTCTAGTCAATCCAAAATATGTCAAAGCATCGAGATAATTTGTAATTATTATTAATCTTATTATTATTTTTTTTAATATATAAGAGATTTCGCTTGCAAGATATATCTTTGAAGTCGGAAGCTATTATATATTTTGTGCCCCTGTCTTTAAAATCTTGGCTCTGCCACTTGCTGGTAAGAACAGGGCCGGCCTCGTAGATGGGCACAATAAGGAAGGAGGGAGCTCCTCCATTTGCAGCGAGGAGGCGAAGAAGGAAAAATTATGATTTGATTAAGATTGATTGAGGGTAATTTTGTCAATAAAGATTTATACTTATCATTAACATAAAATTCAAAAATAAATCGTGTTATCTAATGGATAGAGAACGGAAGGATACACTTCTTGGATTTATTTAAAACATGGGGACACATGTGAAATTATAAATAAGACATGGATATATACATGATATTGTAAAAGTATAATGATCTATATGCTAAAACCCTTTTCCTTTTTTATATTACTTATTTTTTGACACACTGCACGTGATTTCATGGTTTTTTTTTTTTTTTTTTTTTATGTTTTAGAAAAAGGTCTTGGCCTAGTCTTGAACTTGGGACTTTTCATTTCCCAAAACAACCCTTTATCATTGAGTTCACTCTCAGTGGCTATATATCTCTATTAGTTAAAAAAAATAAAAAATAAAATGAGTATTATGAATTTTAAATTTTTAAATAATTTAATTACTCATATTAATAATTTAATTTAATTATTCATATTTTAATTACTAAAATATCTCGGTAGAAATTGATATCACAATAATACAAGGGTATTTTCTACTTAATTTGATAGTATAAGGGGATTTTCTATTAATCTTAATAGTTTATGAGGGTTTTTTACGAAATAATGATAGTAAAGAAGGGTTTTTGCATTTTACTCAAAAAATATAAAAAAATATAAAAAAGTGAAAATCACCTAGAGGGGGGTGAATAGGTGATGGCTATACTTAATGGCAAATAATGCGGAATTAAAAACAAATTAGCAATAAACAATAACAATTAGATAGATCTAACAAAGAGTAAACAATATAAGTGCAAGTAAAGAGTGAGAGAAGAGTTTAGAGAGATAGTAGACAATCGCAAACACAAGAATATGTTTCGAGGTTCGAGCCACTGCTCTACGTCCCCCGCCTTCAACACGATGAAGGATTTCCACTATGAGCGATCCCACCGGATTGTTAATCGATTATAAGTTCTCACTAGAACTTTTCGGACACACTTGTCCTCTCTCACGGTGCCGCAACACCAACTTGGAGCTCACTAGCTCGCTCGAGGCCGTAACCTCTACAACTTCTCAATTGAAGAAAAGGTGATCAACACTTGATCACAAAAATAGCTCACAAGCACAACCCTACAACCAAGATGAGAAAGTGAAACACTTGGGATTGTGTAGTGCAAATAGCAAGTGGAGATGTAGAGGAAAGACTCAAGCTAAATCACCAAATTTGGAAATAGTTGGCTCAAGAGAAAATCTTTTGCAAAGAGGCTAAACTATGAAAAACTTTGATATAAGGCTTGTAAATCTTGTTCTTAAGTTGTTTCATACTCCCACTATTTATAGGGGATGAAAACCAGGTTAGAAATATAATAGATCCAACGGGAGAGAGCGTCTGAAGAAAGGGGAGCAAACGCTCCCCATATCTCAACTGTAAAGCGACAAAACGTAGAATTTGCAATGTTTTCGCGGCATTTTGTGGCCATATGGCGAGATCTTGGGGATGCAGGTCCCTGTTTGATGTTTTAAACCGTTTATCCAATGGTTTCGCGATTTGGTTTCTGCATTTGACGAAATCTCCTTTGATCTTTAGCTTTAACCAACTTGATTTGTAAGATCTGATTTAATTGATTTTCAACTGGTTTTTACCTTCTTTGATTTGCTCCCTGATCCTTGATTTGAATTAATTCTGAATTAAATCAGAATTTAGATGGACTTTGGGCTTGTTTTCTCTTCCTTATCCCTTGGTAAAGGCCCTGCAAATAATTAGACAAAAAGATAATTAAATAGCAGAGTTTATTAAACAATAAATATGAAAAATATGACGATAAATATGCAATATCAGTGACTGATTACACCCCCACACCTATCTTTTGATCATCCTTGAGCAAAATAAATAAAAAGTAAAACAGAGCTAACCTAATCTAACTCACTTTCGTAAGAATCACAGTTGCACTTAGCATGTGCAACAAGTCGTTAAACCTCTAGGTTACCCCCAGAGGACGAGTGTTGTCTCATGAGGGTTTTCAGTGGATTACACCCACAAAATTCATAAAGAAAAAAACAAAGTGTTAGTATTTTTGAAAAGCATTTTGAAAAAGAGAAACAAATATTTGAAGTAGTATTGTAAGAGTTCAAGTAATCTATAAGTTATAGAAAAACTGAATTTTTCATTCCTAAACTTAGTCACTATTCAAAAACTTGTTATCAATCAAGGTGAGAAGTCAAACTGTATTTCTCATCTAGTCTATTACTTACCCTAAGTCATATGCACCTTTGTGACTATGAAATTTTGAGATGGAGTTCTTTAACTCTAACTCTTATGTCTTATATATATATATATATATATATATATATATATATAATATATATATATATATATATATATATATATATATATTGGTGGTATTATTCTATAGTTTTATTAGGCTTTCTAATCTACCAATAACGAGCCTTTAGTTGGTGACTCCCAAACCGAACGGTCTTAGGGCACCGTGTGAGAAAACACCGTAGGGACTTAAGGACTCGAGCAAATAAGGCCACAAAATTAAGAAATTTATTTATTATATGGACCACTTTTAGGCGTGAATACTTATACTTTATGAGGCATAAATACCCAGCTTAATCAGAGGATTTTTGATATATATAAATATATATATTTTTAATAAGGCATAAGAATCTTTATTTTTGAACCCTAAGTGTGTAAGTGTATAAAGCATGTATATTTCATCAAGGTAAAAATCAAGACTAAATTACTTTTTCAAATTTTCTTCCTAATCCTAGAATAACAAATAATCTTATTTTGATCAAGTATAAAAAATCCTAATTATGATTCTCCTATTCCTTAAAATTAACTTAATTTCTTACAAAAAATAAGTTGAAATATTGTTTCTCTTTTCAAAAATTTTTTAAAAGCAAAGAAAATATTAATTTTTTAAATAAAAAGAAAACCTATGTTATGTTGGAACCCCCCCCACACCTGTCTCAAGCATTGTCCTTAATGTATGAATGAATGCATAAATGCATGAAAAAGAAGAAATGGAAGGAAAATGTTACCTCAAGGTGGTGGTTCCGGTGGTAGTTGGATTGGGTCAATCGTTTCTACCCAATCTAAATGACGTGGATTATCTTTGGACCTACATTTGATAACCTATTTTTTATTTATATTTTTATTATCCCTTTCTGAAAATGATCATGTAAGATCCGAAAATGAAATTTATCCCGGTTATCTGACCAGTTTTTTTATATTATCACTGAATCATAATTGTCTTTATCTTGATCCAACAATGGATGTGACTTTGTGAAATGGATGATTTAGACTCTTGAAGGATAGGAATGGGAACCAACATTGACTTGGGTGTATGATTTAAATCAAGTTTAGGTTCAAGAGTCAGTTTTGATTTAACAGTTTAGTCCAAATCAAGGAATTAAGATTCACATTCTTTTCCCATCAATGGAATATAATTATCAAAAATTTGGTGGTTCAATTTTAAGATTTGTAGGCATGAAAATCGATGTTAGCTCGGGAATGTGGTCCAATTTAGGTAAAGATATTGAAGGCAACATAGACCCGAATTTTGGAATTGAATCACGAAATGAAAGTTCGAAATCACATTTTTGTTCAAGTTCAATTTCATTGAAATGAAAACTTGCCAGTTTGTCAATGGTTTGATATTGGTCAAGTTCAAAATGATGTGATGAAATTGAATCTTGGTTGAAGTCTTCAAGATGCCATGATTCTTGGTTCCTATCAATATAGCTAGGGTAATTGAGAATGGTCGAAAATATGATAGGTAGAGTTTTCTCATTTCTATCATTTACGCTGTTGATTAAGCGACCCATTTAAGCTTCTAACCTATTAAAGGAATCATTTTGGGATTGAATATAATTTTTTTAGGATTGAATCATGAATTCCATACACTTTTCTAAGATAATAAGTTCTTCTTGTTGTAAGTCTTGGAAAATGGAGTAAGAATCTTGATTGGAAGTCTTGTGAGAATTGTGATTCTATCATTTTCATTTTTTTTGGTACCGAAAATTGTTTAGTGTAATATTGGACGATATGTGGCTTTTTTCGAACACAAATGAAAGAACTGTTATGCATGCGAATGCATGATATCTGCATAAATGCAGTTATATGCGGGCATATCTGGTTAAAAAGGCTCGGCGAATATTTTTATAATAGAAAGTCAATGTATCTAACCAATTATTCCTAATGGTTCATATCAGAATAGTACTAGTTGATGAAAGTTACTTCGGCATCAAGAAGAAAAGTAAAGTCAATTTTTTTTCTCAATTCCAATTGAATGCAACGGGATCTAGTATAGTATGAATTGGCGATCAGAACATATATGGATAGAACTTATAACAAGGTCTCAAAAAGCAAGTAATTTTTGCTGGGCCTGTATCCTTTTTTTAAGTTCATTAGGATTCTTAGTGGTTGGCACTTCCTGTTATCTTGGTAGAATCTGATACCCGGATTTCCATCTCAGCAAATCGTTTTTTTTCACAAGGGATCGTGATGTCTTTCTATGGAATCGCAGGTCTATTCATTAGTTCCTATTTGTGGTGCACAATTTCATGGAATGTCGGTAGTGGTTATGACCGATTTGATAGAAAAGAAGGAATAATGTGTGTTTTTCGTTGGGGATTCTCCGGAATAAATCGCCGCATCTTCCTTCGTTTCTTTATGAAAGATATCCAATCAATCAGAATGGAGGTTAAAGAGGGTCTTTTTCCTCGTCGTGTTCTTTATATGGAAATCAGAGGCCAAGGAACTTTTCCCTTAGCTCGTACTGATGAGAATTTGACTCCATAAGAAATTGAGCAAGAAGCGGGGAAATTGGCCTATTTCTTGCGCGTACCAATTGAAGTATTTTGAAATGAACCAAAAGAAGAATGAATGTTTTCTCTGCATGATGGAAGGAGCTTGCTAATTTCCTTTTTAATACAATTGAAGTTTCCTCAGAATATTCATTCAAGCAAAACAGGTTAGATTTTGTTTCCTCGGTCCGTTGGCACAACAAGCCACATAGAATAAAACAAAGGTAGGAGTATATGGAACAACTATAATAAATATAATAACAATAAGAAGAAATTTTTTCTATACCAAAACCGTTTTGTATGCGTATAGGGCCCAACTCAATTCTTTTATACTAGTAAAAAGTCTAATGAGTCTAATCTAAGTATGAATTCATCAAATATCCGAATATGTATTTCGTAATACAGAATTCATCTTTTTAGGTTAAGCCTCAGATTTTGAATTGATACCGTATTCCTGCGCTATGGTTAGACGGTACAACATTTTGAAAAAATTAATGGAATTGATCCTGGAGGGTTTTTCGTTTTGAAATACGAATAATATTCGTTACTTCGAGTAGGTTTTTCGAGTATTTATCGGAAGGAACAAATGAAGATGAAATTCGTTCAAATTTGCCCAATCGAGATATCCCGAAATCCTAAACTAAAATACTATATATATATATATACTTAATATATATTATTATATTATTTATTATTTTTATTTCATAAATTTTATTTTTTTTCATCCGAAAAGGGGCCTTTATTCTATTTCTATTTTTCTTCTAGATCTAAGGACTAAATTATTATACAAAAATAGAAATAGAATAGATCCATAGGTTCGATACCTTGTTATAGGACTCATGCTTTAGAGAAATATCAGATCTGATAGAGTTGACAAATGAAGCAGTTCATTACCAATTCACAAATAAAAAATGAAAAAAAAGAAAGCGTTGACTTCCCTCCCATATCTTGCATCTATAGTATTTTTGACCTGGTGGGTCTCTCTCTCATTTCAAAAAATCTGGAACCTTGGATTATTAATTGGTGGAATATTAGGCAGTCCGAAACTTTTTTGAATGATATTCAAGAGAAAAATGTTCTAGAAAAATTCCTAAAATTAGAAGAACTCTTCTTGTTGGACGAAATGATAAAAGAATACCCAGAGACACATATACAAAAGTTTCGTATAGAATACAAAAAGAAACGATGCAATTGGTCAAAACACAACTTTTTTGAATGATATTCAAGAGAAAAATGTTCTAGAAAAATTCCTAGAATTAGAAGCTCTTCTTGTTGGACGAAATGATAAAAAAATACCCAGAGACACATAAACACAAGTTTCGTATAGGAATACAAAAATGGCTTAGTTGTTGTTGTTGTTGCTGTTGTATTATGACCACAATTTTTTTTATTGTAAATTCAATTTGATAGTGCATCACATTTGCGTCACGTCCAATCCAAATCTATCCATCCATTTACAAGCTATTAATATATCATGAAATCTAACCATACATCTATTTCCACATTTCAAAATAAATTAAAATAAAAAATAGCATTTATTAGATAGAGAAGTCAAGATACTTATCCATCTCTTCATGATTACATACCTAAAAATTCTCATTAATCTATCTCCTCAGTCTCTCGTCTCTGTCTCAGAAGAAAGGGAAATAAAAAAGTGTCATGGTACCCAAAAATTTAGCCATAACATTTACGTCCTTATTTTAAAAATGTTTGATAATAAAAAAATATTTATTAGTAATCCTTATTTCAAAAAAAAATTTTAAATAAAAGAAAGATTATTAGAGAGAAAATATGATACTTATCTCAAAGAAGAAGATAAAAGGTTTCTTTCTTTCTAATTCAAAATAGAATTTTCTAGAACTAAAACAAAAGACTGATAAAGATAAGTAAAAAACTCTTATGCAATTTTATTTTACATCAATTCTATTTTGGTTGCATGTGTGTAGCACGTGCATAAAATCTAAGTAAGAATTAAGAAAACCTCTAAACTAAGGATTCTTAATATTATTAAATTCTAATTTTGATAAATTCTTTTAATGAAAGTTTTAGTCACATAAACAATTGATCATTCATGATTGAATTCTAATTTAACTTAACAAAATTTCTTTTCAATAAGAAATTAAGGGCAATAGAGTGAAAAACAATAGTTACAATTGAATTCCAATTTAATTAATTAACCTTAAATAATATTTAAAACAATGACATTACAAAATTTTAGTATTAATTCATCTATGTGTTTCCTTTTACAATTGTGTAAGATGCACACCGAATGACTCGTTTTCTCCAAGAGTTGGAAAGGAGTCAAGGCCTTAAGGGCTACATATAAAATGGACTTGGTTTTTCTCCGCAATCCAAATTCATACCCTTTGCTTCCGGGTCAGGTTGGGTGTCGACTGACCCATTGACAACCCTGGTCTAATCCGTTTTCAATTGTAAATTCAGACAGAATTAGACGACTAGGAACTCGTGTTTGGAATATTATCAAAACTGACCGAAGGGAGATTTCTCTTGTGACTCCTTCACGAATTTTGTTCGTCCGTCCGTCTGTCCATCTTCAGATATGAGAGATACAGAGAAATCCCCCCCCCTTCCCCCTCCCCCCTATCTCTCCCTCCCCCCTCAAACCCCCCTCTGCCTTCCACCTCCCCTCCCCTTGTCCTCTTCCTCCTCCACCCTCTTCCTCCTCTTTCCTCTGTTTATGTCGCTTTGTCAATCAGTTTCCACCACCGATAGAGCGGTATGATAGTATTATCAAATTGAGAAGATGGAGATTTTCTCCCTTGACTCCTTCACAAAATATGTTTGTCCGTCTGTCTGTCTTCTTCACCGCGCGAGAGAGAGATCAGTTTTTGTCGTCATCATCGACCAACCGTCGCTGCCCCTTCAATGACAACGCCCTTCTCTCTCCCCTCACCTCTTCTTCCTTGTCACGACCTGCTTCTCAAAATATACAATAGCAGAGATATGACGAGAGTTAGCGACGCATATACGTGTGAAAAATACCCCACGTATACGCGCTAAGCTTCTGTACAGGAAATAAACACAATATACACAAATATTTCAGCATTAAATAAGTACAAGAATATTTGCAAAGAATATCATGATAGATATGAAAATAGGGACAGATAAGGAAGTAGAAATAAAAGAATAAAGATACTTACGAATAATAAGGATAATGTGTCTCATAATAATATTCTGGTAACATCAAATACCTTGAAATATCTAAGTTCCAACATGAGAAAGCATCCTCAGGGTCATCAGAAAGCGACCTAGTGAGTGGTAACATAAGGAAGATAATGATATTATACTATAATAATATTACAATCACGATAATATATAATACATGTCTAAATAACAGTGATACAATTAATTATGCTAACAATTGGTATATATATTATAATTATTATCACTGTACTATAACATTATTAATACCTAGTATGCATGTTATAATGATGTTACGGTTACAATATTATACAATATATAATTAAAATATTAACAATGTCATTCGGAGAGAGTTTTATATATATATATATATATATATATATATATATATATCAACTAATGTTATATCATTATACTATTAACATGTTATTATTATCAATATAAGTAATAAGATACAATATTTAGTTAAATACTAATAAAATTAATTTATTTAATTAACATATATCAAATCTTAATTGTTTCATATCTATTTACACTAATAGTAACAGTTGCATGACGGTAAAGTGGTTAACATGAACATTTACACATGAAATAATAGAAGTAACCACGCTATAGTGTTTGTGATTATACATGAACAGTGTATCTACAAAGAGTACTTGGAATGCAGAGTATACATATAACACGTTGGTGACAAGAAATCAAAAAGTGTAATAAGTATAAACGGACAATAATATACATGTATCGAGCATTACATTTTATTTAAACAATAATAACAATCAGTATCGCCTGATATTTTAATCAATCTTTTCTAGTGTCTTATATCACTGGCAGTTCATACTGGAGCCCGTACTCCAACTGAACCCATCCGAACGTGGCATATAGGTACCAGTATTCGAACGAGAGAGTGACCAAATAATAAGCGTTCACGTCGTCATCATTGTTTATACTGTTTTATTATGTTAATTAGAAACTCAATGGTCGATGAGCTCTAATCTGGTGGTGTACCCCGTACATAACCGGAATCACAGCCTTAAATAAGCCCCTGGCTGCTGAGAATAGGGCTACCCGCTAGGGCAGGAGAAAGAAACAAGAAGCTCAATAAGCTATATACAAGCAGTAGCCAACACTACCACGTCTCTTACAGTAGAACGAATATGAATCCATGACATCCACTTGACAAGACCTAATAAACCGTCAAGATTCTCCCAACTCATGTTATATTTATTATATTTACTACATAGAAACAACAGTAATAATGTGTAACAGGATAACAAGAGACATGAGGCGTAAGATCCATAAGACATGGGACTCTAGAGGTGTCCCCTATGGGATTCAAGAGGTGGCCCCCCAACATACGTGGTATGACACTTTGTCCCGTGTGGCACTTAATTTCATATATCTTAGGTCTGGATCTGGTATATCTATATAACAGGAATATCATATCAATATTAGGAATACAGGAAACGATCATGTACTGTATTCAAGAAATATTCATGTAACAGTAATATAAGAATATCCATGTAACAATAATCCATATAACAGGAACTCAGGACAATCAGAGCATGCATATATGTGAATTCATGTAACAGGAACGCCATGTCAATATTAACAAGAAGTGGTCATGTCATATACTTGGGCGTGTCTGTGTAACAATGATACAAGAACATGAAATAACCGTGTCCGCGATCATAACATATATGAATGTGCATACGATATAATAATTACTCATAAATCAGAAATATGTGATCGGTATAACAATATTTATTTTTCATGAGTCAGGTAACAGTAATATTATCAGTGTGATATTATTAACATATGTCGATATATCAATATTCGTTATAATTATTTTAGTAACATCAACATAATCAATATCACAATATCATCACATACAAATAACTATTTTCAAATTCTTCACAACCATATTAATGATTAGGGTTATTCTCATATTTACCTCGTAATCTATCATATTTTAAAAATTACTCTCCAAATCATCATAATTGCTCAATATCCTTTCAATTCTTTCATATTTCTAAACTTACCCCTACTGTCAGTTACAATAGAATCAAAATGGTATATTCTTTTTGCTGTTATGTTTTTTGAAATTCCTTTAATACCCTATATAAAAAAACAATTTAGTTGGGTTATCCTCAAAGTTCGCCAGAGCTCCACCTCCGCCGTCAACGACAGCGTCGTCAAGAAGGTTCTCCTCTCCTACCCGCTCTCCATCTAGTTCTCCATCGATCCTCTTGTTGGTCCCGAAATGATGTCAATTGTTGGATCTAAATTATACACGTCAACACTCAAACAAAGATATTAGCGTAAATATAAAGTACTTGCAATAAAGGAAATTAAATCTTAGAAAAGATAAGCAAACGCAAAGACAAGAGATTTATCCTGGTTCGGTCCTCGTGATCTACATCCAGTCCCAAGCCACCCGCTTGAGATTTTCCTTTATCTTTTGACTTTGTACACCCAAAATCACACCTTGCACACCACTTGACAAATCCCCTTTGCCAAATGTGTACAACTCTTCTTACAACCAAGAAGACCATAACACCTTTACAAACTCTCTTCAACCCGAAGACGCTCTTGTACAATGCTCCTCTTTGAGTGATTACAAACTTTCCTATAAGCCTTGAATCTGTATGTGATCGTGGATAAGGGCTATTATAGGTGGACTCTCAGAAATCTTCACTATGGAGTAGGAATTTGAGTGAAGAAATGAAAGTGAGAACAGTTTTCTGAAAATCAGAATTTTGACAGAATTTTTGGGCAGAAACTTGAGTTTTGAATTGGTGTTTTTAGCCTAAGATAACAACCCTATTTATAGCTGAGCTCTATGGTTAGTTAGGGTAGTTATCAGGTCCATTTTGAATATTTAAACGTTTGATAACGTTGGATAAAACACCAGAAAATAGAAACTGTCCAACAATCAGAAACTGTCATTAGTCGACTTGAGATATGGGTTAGTCGACTAAGTTGGGCAATTTATACTGAGTTAGTCAACTACAAAATGGGACCAAGTCAACTAGGTCAAGATTGAATCAAAGGACAAGTTTCTGGAAACTGAAACTAGTCGACCAGCAGAGTTTATAAGTCGACTAGGCCAGGTATTAGTCGACTATGAAAATTAGTAAGTTGACTATATTAAGTCCATGTCAGAAATAGAGAGTTGGTATGTTTTCAGGACAAATGTTAGTCGACTAGGAAAAATGTCAAGTCGACTATACCATTATAAGTCGACTATAAAAGTGTATAAGTCGACTATAGGGCTATGATGTGTGTGTGTTTCCAGGCTTTTAACATACTATTAACCATTACAATAACATCAATAGCAACTCTCTTTGGGAAGTCTTGATCATGTAGAACTCTTGAATAGGCTTGTGCAAAAGGCTCCATTGAAATGGCTTCACAAATGTATCATCAAAAGTAAGTTCCACAACACCTCTCTGTTGTCTTTCTCATCTCCTTTCTTTCTACAGCTCAGTCCAACACCACTTGCTTTTGTTGTTTTCTCATCTCCTCTCTTTCTAACAGCTTAGCCCATCACCACTGTCTTTTCATCTTCCTTGTCATCCTCGTTTCCTCTTTCATCCATTCTTCCTTTATTTCCTGTTCAACTGCATGCTTTTAATGATCCCCATACCACCCACCCATCTATCAAATCACTCTCCTTTTTTTCTTCTTCTCTTTGATTCAATTCAATTCTTTTAAAGAGAGATACACACAGAGAGAAAGAACAATATTTGACAGCTAGCTTGGTGGGAATTCTCAAAAAAAATGGTAACATCTCTTTCTCAAAGCATTATTCTTTGATTTGAATGGAGACACTCAAGGAGAATGCTAATGGGTTTCTTGTTCAATAAATATTATGTGAAGTGCATAGTTAGAGGAGGAGAGAGAGAAGCGCGGTGGAGATAGCGAAGAGAGAAAGAGAGTTCGCAAGCCGGTTGGGTGAGTTTTAGAGAGAAAATGATTCGGAGGAAATATTAGGTAATCTTGATCTTTAAGGGGAAATTAAATATGGGGTAATTGGGTAATTTAGATACAAATCTGTTAAGTTTTTAACAGCAGGTGACGGCGGAAGAAATTTTGATCAAATTAAAGAATTGGGGGGTTAATTTTAGAAATATGAATATTTGGGGGTAATTTCAGAAACATGGAAGACTTGGGGGTATATATGGGATAATCCTAATAATTATCAATTTATTATTCTGAAATTTCTTTTTCAATAGTCTAATATTAACTCAATATATAAATAATCCATCTACATTTTATATCAAATCAACAATCACAATAATATATTATCTTATTGTTTATGTTTAAAAAGCATCCACAAATAATTTAATTATAGTATATGATCTATTGGACAATAATTATAGTGTATTTAATAAATCAATAAATTATTTATTATTCAACATAAATGAGCTATAATTTATAAAAGAAAAACACTCACATAGTTTATTACAAGACTGTATCTCATCTTTCTACGATCGCAACGGCTCAAGATCGTCCAAATCAGACTCCAGATGATCAATCGCCTGAACACTAAATTAATAAAAATGAGTTAGATATGTAATTTATAGGGTTTAAAATGTAATAAATCATATTTTAGCAGGGTTTATGAAATTTTACCTTTTATTGGTTTTGAAACGGGTTTGGGTTGCTATCATGTTGGGTTTGGATCCAATAACCCATACCTATAATATAAGTGATGGATTATTGGGTTATAAGTTTACGGTAAAGGGTCAGGCCTGCTATTGGGTAGAACCTAATATGAGAGAGATAGAGAGAGAACAAAAGGAGAGAGAACAGTGGAGAGGGAGGAGTGGCAGTGGCCTGGGGCTGCGCAACAGCTCCGGCGGCAACGTCGGCGGCGGCAAGAAAAGAGGGAGAGAGAGAGCTGGGAAGGAGAGGAGGGGAGGGGACTGCTGGCTGGGTGGCACAGAACTGCCAGCGACGGTCTGGCCTGGCCAGGCGACGACATAAGGAGGAGGAGGAGAAGAGAGAAGGAGAAGAAAAGGAAAAGAGAGGAAGGAAGTGTCTGAGAGAGAGAGAGTGCTGGAGAAGGGAGAAAAGCATATGGACTCGGGGTGGTGGCTTGGTCTGCCGGTAGTCAGCGACGGTCTGGCCTGCCGGCCAGTGGTGGGCAGAGGGGGAGAGAGTAGGGTGTAGAGAGGACAGTGAGAAAGAGAGTGAGAGAGAGAAATGTAGAGATAGTTAAAGAGAGATTGAGAGTTAGAGAGAGTTAAGGAGAGAGTAAGAGGAGATAGAGAGAGAGAGATAGAGAGAGAGAGAGAGAGAGAGTTGAAGAGAGAGATTTATAAAGAGAGAGGAGGAGGAGAGAGAAGGCCTAGGAGAGAGGCGGTGGGAGAGTGGAGAAGAAAAAGAAGAAGAAAGAGAATGAGAAAGAAAAAGAATTTATATTATTTATTTATTAGGGTTAAATTTTGATTAATTAAGAAAAATCTCCAAAAAATCTCAAAATTAAAACATTACCCTAAGCAACACCGTAAAATCAGATTCATGAAATTAATCCCTGTTTGTTAATCAAAATCTTGAAGTTAATTAGTGATATTGGTCGACATTGAATTCTAGAGATTTTTTCAAAATAGTCCAGAAAAAATTCAGAAAAATTTCAGAAAATTTTAGAAAGCTCCAAAATATTGGAAATTAATATCTGAAACTGAACGGGCCTAGTCTGACTATCAGGAAGGTCAAATCGAGTATTTTTACCGTATCGAGTACCAATACTGCGATACGTACGTCTAGAACCGGGGGTTTATTCCTCCTCCTCCTCAACCTTCAATAGCAAAACCTACCCCTCCTTCCAGCAAAGCAAAATCCCTCCCCCTCCATCTTCCTGCTCCTCCTTCCGGCCATCGCCATTGACCACCGCTGCTCGATTTTCGCCGCCTTCACGTATACTAGTATTATATTATTTTATTTATATTCAAAATTGACGAGCAAAGTGAGGAGGAGGTTTTCTCTCGGGACCTTTAAGCGATGTTGTTCGTCTTATCTGTCTTCTTCTTCCCTTTTTCCCCGCGAGAGAGAGAGAGAGAACCGGCCTCTCCCATCCCCCTCTTCCCCTCCTTTCTCCCCCCTCCCCCCTCTCCCCCTCCCCCCTCCCCTCCTCCTCCAGCAATCTCTAAACCCTCCCTCGTCGTCGTCTATCTCGTCAGTGTCCACCACCTCAATGGTATACTAGTATATTCAAAACCGATCGAAGGGAGGTTTTCTCCCATGACTCATATAAAAACTTTGTCCGTCTATTCGTTTCGTCTATCTGTTCATTTGTCCGTCTTCATCTGCGGTGAGATAGAGCACGTGACCCCCTCCTTCTTCTTCTTTCAACTCTCTTTCCTTCTTCCTCCTTCTTCTTTCTCTCCCCTATTATCTTCCTCCTGACCGGTCGATTTCTCACCGACAGCGGCGATATACTGGTATATTATTATTTTTTATTTTACTTATTTATATTTATAATGGAATCAAATCCGAATATTGTCTTCCTCTTCCCCCCCTCTCTCTCCCCTCCCCTCTTCACCCTCCCCTTACCCTCCTCCTCCAGCAAATCTCTAGCCTCTCCCTCGTCGCTGTCTGTCTCATCGGTTTCCACCACCTCAGTGGTATACTATTATATTATATTATTATTTTTTATATTATTTTATTTTAAATTTAGGATCCTTCTCATATGTACTCTCTAAATCTTTCATAATTTAAAAATACTCCTCAAATCTTCATATATCAAAATTACTCTCCAAGTTCTTTCAAAATTTTCAAAATTATCCTCACCGATCAAAATTACTCATATACACCCCAGAGTCTCTCTGTTCTCTCTTGTTTCTCCCTCTCTCTCGCTTCCTTCTCTCTCCCTCTCTCTTTCTAAAGCGGCGGAGGTGGAGGAAGAATGTGAAAGATGCGCTGGCGAAGGAGGAGGAGTTATGAAGGAGAAAAGGGAGGTAAATCGGAGGTAAGAATATTTTTGAAATTTTATATTTCATAAAAATAATTAGGGATAATTTTGAAAATATAAAAAAATTTGGAGAGTAAATATGATATTATGTAGAATTGGGGAGTAATTTTGAAAATTTGAAGAATTTCAAGATGATTTTAATATTATGAAGATTAAAAGAGTGATTCTGAAATTGTTATAGATTTGGAGAGCACACGTGAGAAAGTCCCTTTTAAATATGGAATCAAATACGAAGTCTCTCTTCTTCTTCGTCTCTCATCGCCAGTAGAGAAGGCGAGGGAGGGAAGAGGGCAAAAAAAAAAAAAAAAAAAAAAGAAAGCAAAAAGAAATAGAAAATCCTTTTTCTCTATCTCCTCTCTTTCTATCTCTCTTCATGATTGAAAAGAAGAAAGATGGAATCTCCTCCGATCTGCTCGCCGTACGCCGTGCTGGCGCACGATAGCACGCCGGCGGGGGTCGAGAGGAGAAGGGGAAGGAGAA
>JAVJIF010026457.1:0-53114 GCA_038442645.1 Agave tequilana
CTCGCATCCTCAGTACGTCCAGATGGCAAATTAATGGTAAAGAAATTTGCAACTGGAATGCATGGAGTCCTGGTTATACAGTCCAACTACAAATACAGAGTTATCTATTTTTCTTGATCATCTTCCTTGATTCCTAATTTCCTCTATCTTTCCCCTGTTTTGGTTTTTCGAAGCCTTTATACCAACTTAAGATATGGTTATACTAGAAAGGTAGTGGCTGGTTCTGAATAAAGCTATTGCATGATCTCTTCGGCTGACTCTATGGTACTCGGGTATTCTCAGGATTGATCCTAATCGGATTATCTTTCAGAAGTCAATAGTCAGAATTCTCTACGGATATTCTACATTCTCGGCTATATCTTTCAGAGTGATTGATGCCTGGTATTCGGAATTCTCAATTATCGGTCTTCTTTTATTATGCTCAGGACTATTAGGGTTTTCTTTATCTTCAGTATTCTGGCTCATCCTCAGAGCGACATTAAGTATGCAGTACAGCGGGAATTCTATTGCAAAGCTGTGTTATCAGTCAGTATTATTCGCATCGTTCGAAGACTTATACAGCCGGAAGTGCAGAAGATGTCTATATTCTGATTATTGCTCAGTCAACTTGAGAGCCCTACCTATAGTGCTTATATTCTTAATTGGTATTATTCCGTCCATGTCCCTTTGTGTTCAATTTTTCCCTTATCGAAATTGCGAGGACGCAATTTTTTGTAAGGTGGATGGATTGTAACACCCCGCTCCCGGAATACGTACTTAGTTGCGTATTCAGATTTTCTCGATCGTGTATTTTTCGGTTTACTTCTTGTATTTGCTTTGTATTATGAATTATTTATATGAACGTTTGCCTTGGATTGGATTCGTGGACTCGGAGTCAGCCCTAATCTGAACCGAGGGCCCGATCCTAGAGTATTGCTCGATTTGGACATTCCGGTATTTCGATTTGACCGATTTTAGTTTTAAACATCCTTTTCCAATATTCTAGATTTTTTATGATTTCTGGAATTTTTCTGAATTAAGTTGAAAATCTTCAAAACCGGTGTCGACCAGTGCCGCTGACCGATTCCCGGGTTTTTAATTTACAAACGGATTGGAATTACTAGAAGTGCCTTTTTACATTATTTCTTAAAATCACATTTCCTATCTAAATACTTTTTCTAAGGATTTTATGAATTTATGAAAGTTCCACCGGATTCGGTATCGGCCAGTATCGCTGGTTGATTCCAGGATTTTTAGTTTAAAATCGGGATTGAATTTCTAAATTCTGCTTTCATTTTACTTATAAAATATATTTATTCTTTAATACATTTTCTGGGATTTTCGGAATTTATCAAAATCCGGCAACCCGGTGTAGACCGATATTAACGGCTGACTTCAGAATTTTTATTTCGAAAATGAGATCTAATCTTTGAAAACCAATTTCACCAAAAATCATTTTATAATATTTATTATTTTGAGAATTTTTGGAAACTTTCCGAGCTATTTCATTTTTGAGCTTTTCCGGAGTTTTCAGTATTTTCCAGATACCGAGGAGATTGCCCCAATTTTTCACCTTTGTCTTTTCCCCATTTTCTCTCTCCTTCCTCAAACGCGGCATTCACCTTCCTGGGATTCTGCATTTAATACAGAGATCCTCTCCAACCTCTCCATGCTGCATTTAATGCGCTGCTAATCACTTCCATCAAGTCATCATGACTTTTGTCCTTTTGTGAAAACGCAGCCTTTTTGATCTCCTCCTGGACGCAGCTTTCATTCCCGCGTTCCAATTCTTTAGCTTGAAACGCAGCCCATCTCCTTCCAATGAAACGCAAGTTTCATTCCTTGGCTTCCAAAGTCAAACTTGCAATCATTACTTCCCCACTATATAAATCACCCACTCCTTCTCTCTCTTCATTTCTCTTCTTCTTCTTCCTTGTTTCCTGCAACACCACCAGAGAGAGCAAGGAAGACAACCTCTTGCTTCCTTGGCCACCATACTCCACCTTCTCCATCTCCATTTTCACCACCAACACCATCACTTCTTTCTTCTCCATCTCCTCCTCCTTTTCCAACAACAACAACATCTCCATACCACCTTCTTCAACCTCTTTTCACCATAAAACACCAAAGAACCCATCCTCTCCACCAAAACTTCACCACCATCTCCACCACCACCTACATCCTCCTTGGCCACCACCAAGTATACCATCTTCACCTCCACGGCGAGCTCTTTCATTCTAGCCAACTAATCGCTCCCGTGGCACCGTTTGCAAAATCCCATTTTGGCAACTTGAACTAGACTTGCACCATCAACCTCCTCTCTTGTGAAGACCGGCCACTCCTCTTGGATTGAGGCCGCGTTCTTCTCCGGCGGCAAGACTTAGGGCCGGTACCCTCCTTTTGGATTGGGGGCCGAACTTCCCTTCGTTGGACGCAGCAAAGGATCATCGTTAGGCGAGTGCTTTCCTCGCCAAAGACTTGATTAAACTTGTATTTGCATATCAACAAATCATAACTTCCAAAGTTAGTCTTGCTCACTGTTTGGCAGTATTAGTCGACTTGACCAATTCATAAGTCGACTAGCCCCTTTGAAACGCAGTCCTATTTCTGAGAACGCAACTCTGTTAGTCGACTACATGTTTTCCCAGTCGACTAACCCTTTTCTGAAACGCGCCCTTCTTGGAAACGCAGCATTCCTAGTCGACTTGGCAATCACCCCTAGTCGACTAACTTTTCTTCTGAAGACGCGGATCTTTGAGACCGCGGACTTTATTAGTCGACTATCCATTATTCCCAGTCGACTAACGCAGCTCCCTTGAGACGCAGTCCTCTGAGACGCGACCTTGACTAGTCGACTACCCACAATTTCCAAGTCGACTAACCTTTTGCCTGAGACGCGGACTCTCTCAGACGCGGCTTTATCAAGTCGACTACCCCAACGCTCTAGTCGACTAACCTTTCTGCCTGAGACGCGGCTCTCTCAGACGCGGCTTTATCAAGTCGACTACCCCTAACGCTCTAGTCGACTAACCTTCCTCTTGAAAACGCAGCTCTCCAAACGCAGCCTAGCTAGTCGACTTGTCCTTGTCTTTGGTCGACTAACTCCTTGATTAGTCGACTACCCATAAATTCCTAGTCGACTAACTTTGGCTGACAGCTGTGGTAATCACTTTCTTAAATATGGACCTTTTCCTCGGGACTTGTATTATATGTTGTTATTACATGACTTGTTACCTGCTAATATCATCATCCTGTCATGCTATCACTTGACACCCAGCATGATATACTTGACTTGTGATTATCATAATTACGGGAATCCTGCCTTGTTATCCTGTATATATACAGTGACCTGTTATCCTGAATGGAACTAAGTGCCACACAGAGCAAAGTGCCACATCACCTACGTGGTGGGGGCCACTTCTTGAATCTGTGGGTCACCTCTAGAATCCATCCCCTCAGAACAAAGTGCCACATGGAACAAAGTGTCACACTACCTACGTGGTGGGGCCACCCTCTTGAATCTGTGGGGGCCACCTCTTGAATCTGTAGGGCCATTTCCTGTCATGTCCAGTTATTCCCGTAATCTGATAACATTGATAAGCCATAAAAAGGACAACTTGCACGGGGAATGGGAGGAAGTGATGGATGCCGGAATGATGCCGTGCTATGACCTTGCTATAGTAGGATTACCTGAACTGACGATTCGTGTTAGAGGGATTTAAGGCCCTCAGAAGATGCGTGTTAGGGGGATTTAAGGCCCTCAAGCTGGTCCCGGGTGTACGGGAAACTACTATAAGAGGAGCTATCAGTTCTCCACCAGCTTCCAGTAACAACCCTCGGCTTGCTTATATATGGATGTATGTGTGTTGAGATGTACACCAGGACACATACCTAGATATATGGGTCAGACGAGTAATAATAACGATTCCCGTTATGACTCCTGTTATGATTCCTGTTATGTACTCCTGTTATGCCCGTTATGATTCCTGTTATGATTCCTGTTATGCACTCCTGTTATGCCTGTTATGTGTTCTTGTTATGACCACTTGTAATTCGGTTGTATGTGCTTGGATTACGATGATATGAGATAAAGGTATATAGATGAGGGTTTCCTTGTTTGGATTATTCCTTCGATGTACTAGTCTCATGGAGCCGTGACCTAAGCTTATACAATCGGTTTTGCCCGTAATGAGGTTTATATCAGATTTCCTGTTTTATGATTATTATGCTATATCTGTTCATACCATGCTCTTTACTTGTATTCTAACCCGCCTGTCTCCTGTTCTTATCTGATCATATCATGAGTACTTCCTACTTGATTATTCGTTATATACATTTGTGCTCGTCCTGGCTCGCCACTTGCTTTTGCTTCACCACTCGCCTGGGGAGTTTCATCTGACTCCCTCTGGATCCTCATGTCCAGGTCATGGAGCTTGGAGCGTGTGGATTCTCCCAATTGTGATCAGAGTGGCGCAGCGGTAGCGTGGATCTCCAGCAGACCATCTGAAGCTCTATCCTTCTAGGCCCCCTTGTTCGGCTTTAGAGTTTTCCTGTTATAACTCTGAGCCTGTCTATGTACTATTCATACTTGTACATCTCTTTGTAATCTCGCAATTGCGCATATCAGTGATGTAATATTCATGTAATATTGGATCACCTCTGGTGATAACTTTGTAATTGTACTCATGTGTTGGAATGTATAATGCACCACTTGTTTCCGTACTCTGATTCTGCTGTACTGATGCTTAGCGTATATGCGTGAGGGTATTTCTGACCTGCGTATATACGTTGCAGTAACGTCTCCGTACCCACCGGATCGGGGCGTTACAAGAAAAATTCTGGATCAGGCCTGGGCCTGGCCTGGCCGGCCTAGCCTGGGCTACTGTTAAAGATATGTAAAGAAAAAGGAAGGAATAAGAAAGAAATAAGATTTGCATATTAAAATAATTTATTAAAATATCAAAAAAATTAGAGAGAAATATAAAAATAGTCTACAATAATTTTACTTTCCATGATAAAAATTTTAGACTAATACTAATATAAAATTAATTCAAATCATCCACTTTAAAACCATTTCTCCTTAATGGTAAATTTAGACCCGTTAAATATTTTAATAGTTTAAAGCCTAATAAAAAAATTCAACAAAATTAGAAATTAGTTTAAATTAAATCTATTAGATTCAGTAGACTTAGAGAACCATATTCTTAACCCCAAACTAATTAATCAAGAGTAAAACCCCTTATAACTCCCAAGTAAAATTTTTTTTAAAAATCTAATAATTTTTATTGAAATAACCATGTAGATTTATCGAGGCCTTATGATTTCAGTGCTCTGGACTTGGGATAGATTTCAGGTGAGTATTCTTTATTTTCTCATTGAGTATTTTAGTATTATTTAATTTTGTTGTGAGTGTTCTTTTCTTTGTTAATTTATTTAATTTTGTCGTGAGTGTTTCTTTCTTGTGTATAATTTTATTTAATTTTATCGTGAGCGTTTGTTCTTATGTCATTTTCTTATTTACCGTTATTGTGTTCATATTATTTCATGTGACTTTATATTATATTTTACCAGTTGACTTTTTGTATCACTTCCTGAGACATTAGTAGTTGTTCACTTATTGGTGTAATTGATATGAGCTTATATCAGTATCATTTCATGTGTTGGTAAATCGTTATTGTTGGCTTAGGCATAGTATTGATATTCCGTAGGCCAGACTTGATCTTATAATTGACCTAGTTGTAATGAATCCTAGAATATAAATATATTAATCTTGAGGATGATTGATTAGTGATTAAGGTCAGAGATTCATATTTTATGTATAGTATTTGTTGGATAAATTGTTAGTGACTATTCCGACTAGAATTCTTTTAGATATTGAGAACGTGTTAGACATAATGTTGCTTTATTGACAGATTGTTTTACTGATACATGGATATGTCTGAATATAATACCCTTGACGCTAGTGTATGCGTTGAGCTTACTTTTGGACTGTTTGGAGATATTATTTCTGGATTATTATATTGATGAGTTTGACTGATATGCTGATGACCTTATTGATATTGACTACTAGATGTAGAGGTGATATAGATTTTATGTTGATCGAGGATGTTACACTACTTAGTTATGATTTTGATTAATTTGGATGTCGATGATTGAATAAATGGGAGATCTTTATTAATAAAATGAAATCTTAGACTTGAACCTGTCAGTAGACTCGATTGGATTGGAGTTGACTTGGGGTTGAGGAATAGGCTTGATTGGGTTGACTTGATCTGATGGATTTTAGACATATATATTCTTGATATGTTACTTGAGTTTTGGGATCTGTGATTGACCTGATAGAAGTGAGAGGGTGTGATGATTTGATCGGATTGGAGTGTGGGGGATCTGATTAGATGTATCAAAA
Organism: Agave tequilana; assembly: GCA_038442645.1. Lineage (NCBI taxonomy): Eukaryota > Viridiplantae > Streptophyta > Magnoliopsida > Asparagales > Asparagaceae > Agave > Agave tequilana. Next base: position 6,386 of record JAVJIF010026457.1, read on the forward strand.
ACAATTATTATTTCAGTTATTGAGATACAGATATATTGGTGATGGTTTACCATGTCAGATACTTTGACGTAGATGATACTTGATGCTCAGAATGACTATTGAAGCTATAGTTCATTATGACTATTGAGAATATGAGTAGACAGATCAGCTATTGTTATATGCAGTACAAGTATATGAGATGTTGATCGATTATATATGAGATTGTACATGACTAGACGATGCAGGACTTACTGTATTATTTCATATTATAGAAAGTTACTGGGAAAGTATCGTTAGACCGTAACCATCACGTACAGCTCTATTGTTCATCGTATACACGGTTACTGTTACTGTTTACTATCTTGATTACTGTTCACCGTATATACGATTACTGTTGACTGTTATACTGTACTGTTACTGTCACCGTATCATCCTAGCATTATAAGTAACATGGATATCGATTGTCATGACTAAATTAATAATAATAAAAAAAGACAACTTACACTGGGATTGGAAAAATTGATGGAGGAGACGACGTCTGTATTTTGAGTGGACCTAGAATTTAAGTTGCGCAGCTGAAAGAGGGTTCCACTGCAGGGTTCTCATGGGGTGACTGGCACCCCGTCCTATTCCTGTTCCTGTTATACATGTATCTGACCTGTTATACATGTTCTTGACTACCTTGCGGTAGGTCCTAGTTCAGCGCCAGGAGTCTGGGTCGTGATCTCAGGTATGCTCGGGACCCACCTAAAATACAGACAATATTTCTAACCGATCAGTTTCAATAACTGAGGACCTCGATTGCCACGTGTATTAGGTGTAGTATGTGATGTGTCTATTACATGTGGCAATTGGTATTCGCTGACATAATTAATAATGATAAGCTGTTAATGTATTGTGACTGACCGTGATCACCCGACTGTATGTATATATAACTATGATCGATATATGATTGTACACATGACCTATTGTATACCAGACTAGTGATATACACTAGGTTGCATATCTTAACATTAGTGGTCAGGATACCATTTATATATCATTCATAACTTTATTCTTGACATTGGTTATTCTGTTATGTATCATTTTAGTTAGCATGTTGTTATTGTTTGCGTTGTTATGCACGAACACCTTTTTCTTTACACACACACTCATTAGGTCATTTTTGACGACCTTGAATTCGCACGTCCAGGATTTTTTGGACACCTTCTTATATTATTCAGGTGTTCGTGTGATCGTACGCGTTACGAGGAGTTGGAGTCTCTCTTTTCTTGATTATAGGTATTCTTACTCTTTTATTCATGTTATTTTCTGATTCTATCTTTATCGCATCCAGTTGTCATTTTCTTTTCTTTATTCATATGTTTTCATTGTGTTAGATATTTATATGTCATATTGCAGTGATATTAATTTATCGTAGTAGATTTTGTAGCTTGTTCAGGTTAATTTAGGCTTAGCGTATGTGTGTGGGTATTTTTCTCGCGTATATACGTCACCGACCTTCGTCGCGGCTCCATTTTCACGTATTTTAGGAAGCGGGGCATGACAATTGATAATAGAGAAAAATTCTATAATGTGAGGCTTGATAGGTATACCTTCATGCATGCGGAGAAGAAAGAGGCGCTGCTTCAGAATTAATCGATTCACCATTGATTTTTAGGATAGTGATCCTGAAGTCGTTCCTACAACGAGAATGTTATTTTTCTATAGAAAACTCATCTAACACTTCGTCCGTCAAATAAAGCTGAATAGTAGTAAAGACTTTCTCATCCAACTTCTACTAGGTTTCTTCCTTCATGACTTGAGGGTTTCCCTCTCCCGGAGTAGTGCTTTCTTTAACTGTTTGAGTAAGAATGGTGTTCATTCTAATCTGCCATCTGCTGAAATTGATAACACCATTGAAATTCTGAATATCAAACTTGATTGCAGACATCTTTAGATACCTTGTTCTGATCCCAATTGTTGGGAAACAATTTGTATGCTCTAATACCAATTGTTGTAATTTCTAGAGTCGGACGCCCCCACGGCCGGATCGATTGGGGCGACACAGCGGAAACAAACCAAATGATCTACTAAGGCAATGTAAATAAGAGAAGAAGAAGATATTTCAAAGTAAATAGAATGTCAACAAATAATATAACATGATTTTACCGATCAAACAGATCGTGTGTACGTCCACGGGAGAAGGGGAGAAGCTTTATTAAAACTTTGAAAGAGTACAAGAAGATTACAAGTCCTTGATGATCGTCAAGAGCAATGAACTCTTATGGCTAAATTTCTCTCACGAATTTTTCACATAGATGAATTCACCCTTAGGAATTACAAATTCATTGGATTCACTTGGAATATATTGAAGGCTACCCCTAAGGGTTATTTATAAACCATAGAACTCTCATAGTTCTAAACAAATTTCATCAATCAGAATAAAGAAAACTTGAATCCAATTCGGACTCAAACAGATCCAGAAAAGAAAACTGTCAGATCCGACATTAATCAACCTTCACGACGTATTTACATCATAATCCTAACATTAATTTGTTGCAAAAACTGGAAGTTTCAAAGGATATTAAAAGGAAAGACACTTATTCTTTACCCTTAAGAAGTGCTAGAAATGAGGATAAGGGTGTTGCAAAAGGTATCTAATGTCATTGCTCATTTGGAATGTCCGGGGATACAATAAGGAGAGCAGGAGGCAAGATGTTCTGAACCATATACATCAGCATTCTCCTAACTTTGTAGCTTTACTGGAAACTAAAGTTAAATTTGAAAATCTGAAAAGGTTAAGTAGTTGTGTGCCTTTGAACTGGCAATCATGTCATAACTTTCATTTGTCTTCCAAAGGCAGGATTTGGATTGCATGGAATCCCCTAGAATTATGCAGTATTTGCTTGTTCAATTCAGCAAATCACATTATTAGTTCATAACAAAGGAGGAATGTCAAGATATCTCACTATTTTCTATGGCCTAAACACTCAAAATAAGAGACTAATATTGTGGAAAGAGCTTGAATCATGCAGCTTAATGCTTCTCCATGGCTCCTTACTGGAGATTTTAACACAGCCGATTCTCATATGAGAAAGTGGGTGGTAGGCCATTATCTTTTTCACAATTAAACTCTTTTAATGATTTCATGTCTAACTGTTCTCTTTTAGATATGAGGAGTATGGGAAGCACTTGGACACAGAATAACAAAAGTCATAATTATGGGAGAATTGCTGGTAGACTTGATAGAATATTATGCAATTCTCATTGGTTAAATATTCTTCCACTGGCTTTCTATGAGTTTTTGCCTCATTCTACAAGTGATCATTGTTGTAACTGAATTGATATGCTCGATATCAATTATTGTGTGCATAACCCGGGATACCATACTTACTACGATATCAATAATTGGGAGATACGAGATCCCCACCGATGACCTCGAGCATGCCATGAGATCGGTGACCTCGAGCACCCAAGATGAATATTAAAAGATATAAGAAGAAAAATACACAATTTAGTATGGTTCGGCCTAAACTTGGCCTACATCTATGGGGAGAAAACTTGAGAGAGTTTTATTAATAAACTTGATACAAAGAGATATAACATTCCTCTTAATGACACAAGAGTATTCACTTTTCTCTTAAATCTACGCCTAGATTATAAGAGTATATCTTCTCTCTGCACCTTCACCTTGCTCCTCTCTTTCTTGACTTTTTAGAGTCTTACATTATTATTTACCACAACTTTATTCTGCTCCTTTGCTCCAATTTACAACGTTGGGTTACAACCTTAATTTATAGAATTTTACAATACAAATCCTATTTGGACTATGAGATGATCTTGACCATTTGATGCTTGAAGAATCTTGATCAATCCTATTAGGAGTTGATCTTCTTAATCTAGAAGGATTCTAAACCTTTTAATTTTTAAAATAAATCTTTATTGAATAGGAATTGAATCTTATGCTCCTCCTGAAAGGAAACTCGCAATTGTCTGAAAAGAAAACTGCTTCATCTTGATTTGCTTCTTCTACTTCAAGCCATCTTCTTCTCCAACTCAATTAGATTCTCTTAAAAAATTGGATAAAATTCTAACAATCTCTACCTGACTTGCTTTTCAAGCCTTTAGCAAAACAACTTGAGATTTTAGATTACTACCTTAATTCTTTCCTTGGTTGTAACTATATCGTAAAGCCGTTAACCTTGCCCCCTCTTCCCGGGACCTTTGGCGGATTCATCGCCATGCCTTGGCTATCTCGGGCCTTACCCAAATGCACCCTTTTTTTAGTCGTCCTGCAACATTTAGACCCGTTGTTATTTTCCTTGAAGCTCCACCTTGAAGTGAGCTCCCTTCAAGCTCTTCAATGAAACTTCTTGACCTAGTTTCTTTCACTTAGCTTGCATTGCATCACCGCCGTCGTCAGTAAATTTCACTTTGTAACACCTTCCCAGCATGAAGCCCTGCCGGTCTTGAGGCAATCTGCCTCTAATTCTGCCATGGTCTTACCAACTTTACAGAACATTGGTAAGGACTTGTCGTGCCATGATTTTTCACTGATTACTTAGAAATAGTCCACCTTCTATTGATGTTTTAACCTTGAGACTTACTGTCTTCACATAACTGTCATACTCTTACCGTGCCTTCCCGCCACACACTATCATGGTCTTCTTTTCATCAATCAAGACTACCATCTACTACTGTATTGATGTTTGCAGATCTATTGCCCTGCTATTGATGATCTTCAAATCTGATAGATCCACCAATGCTTGTAATAATCTCACATGTCATGACTAGTCGTCGCAACTTTGACCATGATCTCTATCGATTTCTTTAATTGATCTGTACAGAACCTGCATCAGATATTGGAATCTCCTTGATCTACACCCATCATTGCATCCAGAATATTAGAAAACATAGGGTTTGACATCTTGATCGTCTCAATCCGACTACGATCGCACGATCTACCTTCGATCAATCTCGTCCGTTGATCGTCTTCATCACCCTCTATTATTTTTTCTTTGACTTGTTACTACAGCGAGCCTCCATGTGATGCTTTATGTGATACTTTTGTGAGCTCATCGAGCTCGTCTTGCCATCCGCCATTGGCGATAATTCGATCATCACCACTGCATCTACTGTGTTCAGATCTGAGCATCATTGAGTCTTGATGACTTCACTTTAATCAATATACTCCAAAAGTCATCGATTTTTATCTTAGAACAAATCCGAACTTTATTTTTGTCTTCTTCATCTTTATGCCTCCACAAATTCCATCGACTTGACATTTTCTTTTTCATCTAGAGCACTCGAGTTTTGAACGAACACCATCAGCTCTGATACCATTTGTTGTAACTAAATTGATATGCTAGATACTAATTATTGTGTGTATAACTCAAGATATTATACTTAGTATGATACCAATAGTTGGGAGATACGAGATTCCCACGGCGACCTCAAGCACGTCATGAGATCGATTACATCGAGCACACAAGATGAATATTAAAAGATATAAGAAGAAAAACACACAATTTAACGTGGTTAGACCTAAACTTGGCCTACGACCACGGGGAGAGAACTTGAGAGAGCTTTATTAATAAACTTGATACAAAGAGATCTAATATTTCTCTTGATGACACAAGAGTATTCATCTTTCCCTTGAATCTATACCTAGATTACAAGAGTATACCTTCTCTCTATGCAACTTCACCTTACTCCTTTCTTTCTTGATTTTTTAGGACCTTCTTAGCTTTTTAGGGCCATACATTATTTTTCATCACAACTTTAATCTACTCATCTGCTCCAATTAACAATGCTGGGTTACAACCTTTATTTATAGGATTTTACAATACAAATCCTATTTGAACTATGAGATGATCTTGATCATTGGATGTTTGAAGAATCTTGATCAATCCTATTAGATGTTGATCTCCTTAATTTAGAAGAATTCTAGACTATTTAATCTTTAGAAATAAATCTTCATTGTATAGGAATTGAATTCAATTCATACTCCTCCTGAAAAGGAAATCGCCTGAAAAGGAAATGGCTTCACCTTAATTTGCTTCTTCTACTTCAAGTTATCTTCCTCTCCAACTCAATTAGATTCTCTTGAAAAACAAGGTAAAATCCTAACAATCATTCCCTTATGATCTTATACCTGAGAAAAGAAACAGCTGCTAGTTACAAACCTTTCAAGTTCTTCAATTATTGGCAGGATTGCAAGGGTTTCACAAAATTACTATTATCAACCTGGTCTATATCAGTGGAGGATTCCCCATTATATCAGGTTAAATGCAAACTTAAAGGCCTCAAATATGCATTGAAAGACTGGAGGAAGGAATTTTTTGACACCCCTGAGAGCTACATCAAATGGATCAGAGTCCAAATGAAGGAAGTTCAAGACAAATTAGGCATTGGTCCCCTGAATACTGATTTGCATAGAACAGAAGTTGAGTTGCAGAATGAGCTAGGACATTGGTTAGCTAATGAAGAAAATCAGATGAGGCAAAAAAGTAGAGAGATTTGGGTGCATCAAGGTGACAAAAATACTAAATTCTTCTACTCTACTGTTAAACCAAGCAGGCCAGGAATAATTTCAGCCACTTGATTAATGAAAAAGGTGAAGCTGTTACTGATCTAAATAAGATCAAAGTTGAAGCTCCAGCTTTCTTTGAAAATTTATTCAATCAATCTTCATACTGGAATGTGTTTCCTGAGGTTATTATCAAGAGAAAATTAACCGCAGCGGCATCAGTTTGGTTGAGTAGGAATGTCACGAATGATGAAATCATGGAAGCTCTACATCAGATGCACCCAGACAAAGCCCCAGGTCCTGATGATTTGAATGCTTATTTTTTCCAAAAAAACTGGGATATTGTGGGTCCTGATGTCTGCAAAGCCATCCATTCTTTTTTCAACTCGGGCAGGATGTTAATAGAGGTAAATCACACTTTTGTCACATTAGTGCCCAAGTCTTCTAAATGTAGTTCATTTAAGTGATTTTAGGCCTATTTCCGGTTGCAACACTTTGTACAAGTTGATCTCTAAAATCCTAGATAACGGACTACAAAAGGTTATTGCAGAGCTTGTTTCAAATAATCAGTGTGCATTTCTGCAAGGGAGGCTGATCAGTGATGTTACCTTGCTTGCACAAGAGCTGATTTCAACAACCCCATGGGAAGTAGACTTTGCCTTAAAGTGGACCTGCAGAAGGCTTTTGATACTATTAATAGAGAATTTCTCTACTTTATGTTTCATTGTATGGGCTTCTCACATAGATGGATCAACTGGATTAAAGAATGCCTTTCATCTGCTTCCCTTTCTATAACGCTCAATGGCTCACCAACTGGAAATTACAAGAGCAGTAGGGGTATAAGACAGGGTTGTCCCCTATCACCTTATCTCTTTGTTTTGACAATGGAGTTCTGGACTATTACTATGGATATTGCCATGGCTTCTGGCAGAATTAAACCTTCAAGGAGAAATGACAAGTTGATAGTCTCCTATCTTTTTTTGCAGATGATATGCCTTTTTTCAGTAAGGGAGATATACATTCAGCTATGGGCATCTCTGAATCTCTTCTAAAATTGCAGTTATATTCAGGTCTGACTGTGAATAAGTAGAAATCTAAGCTATTTTTTAGTAAAGGAAGCAAGAAAAAAGAAGATATTTCTTCTTTGTTGGGTGTAGCTATTAGGTACCCTTCCTATTAGATAACTGGACTTCCATTATCTTATGTTTATGCCAGGGAAAGGCATTATAGTGCTCTCATTGATAAGGTGAGGAGTAGAATAGATGGGTGGCAATTACATCTCCTACCTTTTGCAGAAAGAGTTGAGCTCATTAAGGGAATATTCATAATATGTTAAGTTATTGGATATTCTCCTTCAAAATGCCTCAATGAGTGATTAGGGAATTGGATAGAATGTTTTCAAAGTTTATATGGAGAGGGAAAATGCATGGGTGGAACTGGAAAGACCCATGCAAGCCAAAATTAGGAGGAGGATTGGGAATCAGAAGAATTAGTGATATTAATTTGGCATCTGGAATCGGGCTAGTGTGGAGGACATGTTCAGGGAACTCACTATGGGCAAATTGGATGCAGCTGGATTTTCTAAAAGGCTCACATTTGAATGTAGCTAAGGCCAACATCACTGATTCTGGTACTTGGAAATGGATATGCTTTATGAAAGATAGGGCTCTGCAGCATATGTTATGGAAGCTGGATAATAGAGAGACTACCTTTTTTATTTTTTGATAGATGGTTGAATAATAGCACTGATACTCTGAAACACTTCTTGTGTGAGAATCTCATTACTACTGAATTGCAAACTTGGAAAGTTTCTGATATAGTGGAAGGTGGTGATTGGTTCTTAGAAATCAGGTACTCTTGCGAGTTTGGCACTTAAATCAGATCCCAACCTGTGCCTACATTGACATTTGCTGATACATGGTACTGGAACTGTACATCAACTGGAGAATTCAGTTTCTGTTCAGCCAGAAATCTAGTTAGAGAGATACATCCTACATATCATTTTGCTGATATGATCTGGTAATCATTTTGCTGATATGATCTGATATCCATTTCATAGCCCAAAGATTTCTACATGTTTGCTCATAGCTTTACACTCAAAACTGTTAACTAGGGAGAAGCGTGTGTCCTTAGGAATTACTGATACTTATATATGTGTTTTGTGTCACACATGTCAGAAAACAGTTGATCATTTGTTCTTCTCATGCCCTTTCTCTGCATATCTATGGTCCCTTTGTAGATTGAAGTTGGGATTAAATTCTCCTATGGGGACTCTTCAAAAAGAGACTCTGTGTAGGCTGTCTAAAAATCATTAAAGACAAGTCATCAAAAAGCAGAGTCCCAAACTCCAGACGCAGGGCTAATCATAGCCATCACAACAGCATCAAGACGAGAGGATCAAAACCTGCGTCTCAGCGTTACTGCAGCGTCAAGACGCGAGGGTCGAAACCCTCAGCGTTACTGCAGCGTCAAGACGCGAGGGCCGAAACCCGCGTCTCAGTATCATTGCAGCACTGAGACGCGAGGGCCGAAACCCGCGTCTCAGTTATAACTGTCCTCGTTATGGGGTCAATCACTGCCCACATAATGAGGAAGTTAACCCCCATTATGGAGCGTTTTTAGGGAGCACGTTCACCGCTGAAACCTCTATAAATAGCCCGTTGGCTAGAGGGAGGGGGTCAGTTGATTGGATGAGATAATTCTTGGAGAGGAATTCCGCTTGTGAGCTGTAGAGGCCCCGATCCACCAAAAAGAAAGATAGTTCAACTCTTCAAGCAACTTGCTGCGTACAAGTCAATCTTTGCCTACAATCTTTTTGAGATTCCTGGTTGACAGGAGCTGTGTTACTCCATCTGCCATCCAAAGAGAGGATTCCTAAGAGGTCCTGACGTTCACCCGGTCAACGGAAAATAAGATTTACTTTCTACCGCCACATCAAGAACCTAGCATTAAATAAAGGGAAGATTCAAGTCTAAACATCTCCCTTCCCTTGTAGTCGGAGTGTTAATCTGCTGTAATTTTTCATTTGATTCAAGAAAATTTTACGAGGAAACATCTCCCACCGTACAAGAGATGGCGACTCCGTTGGGGAATACTTTCTCTACTGACGAGCAAGTTGTGGCGCAAGGTGACGTCACCTGTATGGGAAAAACGGTCGAATCACTTGTCGTAGAATTCGACCAGGCGAAGTATGAAGAGTTCCTCTCTTCTGGCTCCAGGAGCCCTAAGACCCGGGCCTACCGCAGAGTCTCTTTGGGAATTTGCTCTCAAGTCCGCTCTGAGATCCTCTCAGACGCGACTGGTGAGAAGGATGTCGTGGATAATCGCATCATGCGTAACGCCCGCGTCAACGTCTCCTAGGAGACCCGCGTAGTTAACGTTCCTGATGTCTAGCCCGTCCATCCCCTTCCTCAGCGCCAGGTTGCCGGGGGTTCCCTTCAACCTACACGACGTAACCGGAACGCTGAGCGGCGACAGAGACGGCGTGCGCGTCAACTACAAGTTGGAACAACTGTTTGTCCAACTGAGATAGGACGCGAAGTTCAGACCGGCGTCTCTTCTGAACCATTTCAGACACGTGAAGTTCGCGTTTGGCAGCCTAAACGTGAGAATCACCAAGCTCGCGTTTCTGAAGCACCGCTTCCCGAACGCCACGAGCAGCAATGCGAGGTCTGTGCTCCTCATCCAAAACACGAGACCCGCGCCTTTACATTTATACGCGAGACCCAGAAGAGTCGCGTTTCCCAAGCATCTCTACCCAGATGCGACAATCAGCAACGCGAGAGCCGCATCTCTTCTCAGCAGAGGCGCAAGGCCCACGTTTCAGAGCCACAACGCGAGAGCTGCGTTCATTTCTCAGGACATGAGCTCCGCGACTTAGAACCTTACGTCTCAGCTTTGCGAAACAAGGATAATTCTCGCAAGTTGAAAAGCCCTCGACCATCCAAAGCTAATCTCTTATATCCCCCTCCCATGGATCTAAGAGATTATTTGACAAAGAAGAGGAGTGCTAGTCTGATCACTCCGTCGTGCTGCTGCAAACAGCTTATCACAATGCTCTCTGAGTGCCGTTGCAGTTCACGTGCAAGCCGACAGTCTATATTCAGACAGTCGACTCTAACTTCCGATCAGCTAAAAGAAATCGCTCCCACAAGAGGAGGACTTTCTCTGACACTGAATACCCTGAACTCACTACAAACATGACAAACATGAGTAGGGAAAAGCAACCTGCGGTCAGCTCCGACGAGTCTGACACAGAGCCGGAAGGAGTGTACCGACATACTCGCATTCTGCTATTGCAGAGTCACAGGTTTCAAACTCTTCCCTAGAGAAGGAGGCCTTTATATACATGACAAATACTCCTGAGGAGACAGCCAGGCGCTTGGAGTAGCAAGCCCAGGTCCAGAAGGAACAATTCGAGATGATTCGCGCTCAATAAGAATCTATCGATTCTCTCAAGCAGATGCTGACACAATTGCTTGAAGACAAGAGAAAGTCAACCGACAAAGCCTCCTCTAAAAAGTCTAAAGGTAAACGAAAAGAGGGAGAAAGCTCATCTTCTGATATACTGAGGAGAAAGAGCAATCTACTTCTGGCTCGTCCAAATCCTCACCTCAGGATCAAGACGACCGAGACCAGGAAAAGGTTCATTCTAAAAGAATGAATCAATTAGAGCAACGTCTTGAGGCCCTTACTAATCGGAAAGGCCTCCAAGAAGCAGGAGTGGTCCGGCCATATCCGGCTGAGTGGGACCTTATTCCATACCCTCCTAAGTTCAAAGCTCCGACCCTCCAAGCATTCGCGGCAAAGGGTCACCGAACCAACATATCTACTACTTTAAGTCTCAGACAGGGAATATAGTAGATAACGATGCCATCCTGGCACGTTTGTTCATCGGCACCCTAAAAGGGCTTGCCTTTGAATGGTTCATGAAGCTCCCGGAAGGCTCCATTAAGAATTAGAGCGATTTGGAGAAGCTCTTTCTGACACGCTTCTTTGAAGACGACTCAGAGGTCACAATGCCTACTCTTTTGGCTACAAAGCAGCGAAAGGGGGAGTCTGTCAAATTATTTATAGAAAGATTTCAGAATGTAGCACTCCGATGTCCAAGCGGTATGACCCAGGTCACCCTAGTGAAAACATGCCGCCACAATCTACAAACTTCGCTCCTCACCCAAATAGGAGTTGTCGAAAGCCGCACCTGAAAACAATTGATCCAACAAGGTGAACAGGCTGAAGAAATTATCGTTCGAGTTAGGGCAGAAGAAAACAAACCCAGATCTGAAAGGTCGACAAGGCGCGCGCCAGATGCATCCCTCGAAACAAAAAGGAAGGATAACTTGGCGACAGAGACCAAGTCCCCCGTCAAACCTCAGCTGGTAAAGGGAAGTGGCTCTTCAAGTCAGCCACGCGCCAGCAAGCAGTATTCCTTCAAGGACGAACATGTTGACTCGCTGTTCAAGTTACTTAACAAGAGCAACAGACTGAAGCTTTCTGAAGTCAGACGCCCTGAAGAAGTCGGTAAAACCGATAATCCCAACTACTGCCTGTATCATAGGATGCTGGGACACCCCACCAAGAGCTGTTATGGCTTCAAAGACATCCTTCAGGTTTTGATTGACGCAGAGGTATTAAAACTCCGTCCAGAGCAGAAAAAAATAATGGCCAATATGACATCATTCCTCCAGTTTGAAAAATAACCTCCAACACCCTCTGGAGTAGTCCACATCCCAAGAGGGGAACTAAGAATGATCAACATAGACCCTCACCATCAGCAAGAGAAGGGTCTTGTACCTATTCCCACACCTCAGGGAGAAGTTATGTGGGTTCATCCTAACCTTGTGGACGGCCAGCAATGGACCACTGTTACTAGCAGAAGGTCCAAAGGCAAAGCGAAAGCTTCGTCCTGTAATATGGTGTGCGCTTCTTCCCGAGAAGCGAAAACTGATGTTCCCTCACTGACTGATTCAGAAGAGGAAACAATAGTTCTCACTGCAGAACCCAACCAACTTGTGGCGGAAACTCGTTCAGATAGTCATATTTGAAAAAGTATGACGAAATGGTACTGACTCCTCCTAAACCCGCTACGGAGTCAGCCAAGCCCTCCACAAAACAACCCATGGAGAGACAAAAAGAGCTTCAATTTTCCAAAGCTCCCTCAAAAGACATCGCGGAAGGGTCCACGACACCTTACCGTTTTGACGTCCTGACTCAACTGGCCAATATCCCGGCCCGAACCACTCTTTACGAGCTCCTGAGGCTATCAAAGTCAACCAGAGAAGTTTTGAGAGAGGCTCTAGCTGACGCTGAGGTTTTCATGACCCAGGTGCCGGTTGGACCACGGGAGAAAGATGTAAAGGATTACCTCCACGCCTCCCAAAATGCTCCCTGCATCACTTTCACGGCAGATGATATGCAGGTTAAAGGGAAACATGATCGACCCCTATACTTCACAGGGTACATCGGATCATCTGAAATAAGCCGCATTCAGGTAGATCCAGGGTCTGCATTGAGCATTATGCCTCGCCGGGTCATGCAACATTTAGGGGTTCCTACCTACCGGTTGAGCGCCACCCAGACTACCATTTATGGGTTCAATGCCAATGGTACCCGTCCAATGGGGAAGATTAAGCTCAAATGCCAAATTGGAGACTTAAAGTCGGAAGTGACATGCTACGTGATCGATGCCGACACCTCCTACAATTTGTTGTTGGGACGACCATAGATTCATCGTAATTCTATCGTTCCCTCCACCCTCCATCAAGTCATGAAATATATTGACGAGAGCGGAAAGGTATGAACGTTGATTGCCGAAAGGCATCCGTTCAAGGGAGTGGAGAACTATTTCACAGACTCTCTCCTGTATCAAGACTCTGTGGAAACAAACGAAATCTCGCAACCAGAGGAGCCAGACTCTGGTAATGAAGCCGACACTGAGCCGAAAGAAGAAGAGTGCATGTGGGAACTAGATCCACTTGTAACGAGCATTGATAAGCTCGATGTTGACAATACCGCCAATGATGTAGGCGGATGGTATATTAATGAAGAATTAGATTTGGCTTATTTTTCTGTGTTCGCTTCTGATTCAGTGCCGTCGGACACTAGTACAGAAGTAGGTGATGACTCCTGGTCGGCAATAGATACTTTGACATCATTGCATGTACCAGTGAGGTCATCCTTCAAAACGTATCAAGATGCCGGCGATGCGCAAGAATCAATATTCATGGTTCCAGCAAGACGGAAAGGCCAAAAATCAATTCTTTTCGGACGAATTAAATCCGAACCGATGTCCCGCGAAGAATCAGAAAGCGAGAAGGAACCCCCTCAGTTCGGTCATTATGAGCCAAATATACTCAGAATGATGGAAAGCATAGGGTATGATCTGACAAACGGTCCAGGGTTGAACTTCGGCAAAGGAAGGAGAACACTACTCCGATCTTTTGTGCCAAAAGGGAAAACCCCTGATTATTATCATGGGACTCGCAGGGAGTTGGGCTATGTGTCAACTCCAATCCCATCAGCCTCTGAGTCTGAAGAGTCATTATGCCATAATTACTCATCAGGCACGTCATCGTGGGAGTCAGATGTTAGTGTTGGCAACATCTTCAGAGAATTTTCAGTAAATATGATTTCAACCAGCCATCTGGAAGACAAAGATGAAGAGATGATCCGTCTGATACAGATCCTTGGATCAAGCACTTAAATACCCTCTGGGATACTCGCTTTGAACAGTGCGAGCCACCCACGGAGGATAAGGTTGTTCAGATTAACCTAGGAGATGAGGCTAATCCTAAGCCCATCTTTATAAGCGAAAGCTTGTCGCCCTCCGAGAAAGAAGATTTAATATCTCTGGTGCGAGAATACATAGATGTTTTCGCCTGAAATTACGAGGACATGCCTGAACTTGATCCTCGAGTGGCTATGCATCGCCTCAACATTAATGCGAATGTAAAGCCTGTCAAACAACAGCAGCGACGATTCCGTCCAAAAGTGATGGAGGCAATTCAGTCAGAAGTCAAAAGACTTATAGACTCTGGCTTCATCAGGGAAGAACAACATCCTGATTGGGTAGCCAATATCGTTCCTGTTGCCAAAAAGAACGGAAAGATCTGGATCTGCATTGATTTTCACGATCTGAACGAGGCCTGTCCTAAGGACGAATTTCCACTTCCAATCATGGATGTCATGATTGACAATACATGTGGATTCGAGCGAATGTCCTTCATGAATGGATTCTCAGGGTATAACCAAATCAAAATGTATCCTGATGATGAAAAGCAACCTCTTTCAGGACACCACTAGGGTATACTGCTACACCGTCATGCCCTTCGGACTAAAGAATACGGGGGCGACATATCAGAGGGCCATGAATGCCATTTTTCACGAACACATGCGCAAAACGGTGGAATGCTATGTTGATGACATTGCAATAAAAAGCCGCGCTAAATGTGATCATATAGCCGATTTAAAGGCTATCTTCGACATCATGCGGGCCCATCAATTGAAGATGAACCCCACCAAATCCTTCCTGGGGGTGGCCAGCGACAAATTTCTAGGGTTTGTTGTAACCTCCACAGGAATTCATTTGGACCCGGAAAAGGTTCGCGCCGTTCAGGGGATGCAACCTCCACAGAATCTCAGAGAACTCAGGGGATTGCAAGGACGATTGGCATACATTCGAAGGTTCATCTTAAATCTCTCCGGAAGATGTCAACCCTTTACCAAGTTAATGAAAAAGGGTGTCTTGTTCATTTGGAACAATGCTTGCCAACAGGCGTTTGAGGAAATTAAAGGTACCTCACACAACCACCAGTCCTTGCAGCTCCGGTGTCCAGAAAATCTTTCCTGATATACGTCCGAGCAATGAATCATTCTTTAGGAGCTTTACTAGCCCAGAACAATGATCAAGGACGCGAACAAGCAATCTATTATTTGAGTAGAACCATGATCGGCGCCGAACATCGATACAATCCAATCGAGAAGGAATGTTTGGCATTGGTGTTCGCTGTTCAGAAAATGCAACATTATCTGGTAGGCCAAACTATAAACGTCATATCAAAGGTTAACCCTTTGAGGCTACTCATGACAAAGCCATCGTCGTTAAACGGCCGATTGGCAAAATGGGCCATACTGCTATCCCAATATGAAATGCGCTTTTTACCACAAAAGGCCATGAAGGGACAAGCGGTGGCGAATTTCCTGACTGAGCATCCAGATCCGAGGGCAACCGAACTTTATGAGGATCTCTCAGACGAGGTCACTGAAGTTTGCCAAACGCAGACATCTTTTGAAAGACAAGTGTGGCAACTTTTCTTTGACGGCGCATCACGAATAGGTCCGAAAGGACATATCATAGCAGGAGTAGGGGTAGTACTCGTCTCCCCACAGAATTATGTGATTCCTCGAGCCTTCTCATTAACTGAGCCTTGTTCCAACAATGTAGCGGAGTACAATGCCCTTTTGATTGGAATGCAACTCGCCGATGAGATTGGCGTTAAAAATCTCGAGGCATATGGTGACTCTAAACTTATCGTCAACCAAGTTCGCGGAGAGTACGAAGTCAGACATGAAGATCTAGTACCCTATTACAACGCAACTGTCACATGGCCGAGAGGTTCATAAACTTTTACATCACCATGTACCCCACCAGTAAAATGCGCATGCAGATGCACTGGCGTCTCTCGCTGCCTCATTAGCCCTTCCAGTTGGAGTAGTAGAGAAAATACTTATCCACAGCCACGACCTGTATCGCCCAAGAATCACTTCTGAAGATTATCATAAGCGAACAGGAGATTGTCAAGTCAAAGAAGCTCTTGAGTCGTCAACCGGCCCAGAGCATAGAGACTGGCGATTCCCTTATATCGATTATGTCTTATATGGCATCCTGCCTGATGATACCAAAGAAGTGACTGCCATTAGAAGGAAAGCCCCCAAGTTCTACTATAATGCGATCACACGAACATTGTATCGTCGATCGCATGACGGGATCTTGCTTCGCTGCCTATCACAAAAAGAGGCACATGAGGTATTGAAAGAAGCCTATGACAGTATGTGTGGAGCTCATCAACCCGGCCCAAAACTTGGGGATCGACTCTAAAGGTTGGGATATTATTGGCCTAAGATGATCTCGGACGCCATCACTTATGCCAAAAGATGTCACGCCTGCCAAGTGCATGGTGATTTCATCCATCAAGCACCAGGGTACCTTCACTCTACAACTTCTACCTGGCCATTCGAGATGTGGGGCATGGACGTAGTTGGCCCCATCAGTCCACCGTCATCAAAAGGACATCGGTTCATTTTAGCCATAATCGATTACTTTTCTAAATGGGCTGAGGCCATTCCGTTGAAGGAGGTAAAGTCGTCTGATGTGATCAAATTCGTTAAACATCACGTCATCTACCGTTTTGATGTACCTCGGCGAACTGTCCATGACAATGGACCCCAGTTCGTCAGTCAGGCTTTCCAGAGGTTCTGCGCTAAGTTCAGAATTCAGAGTGTGTCCTCAACGGCATACTACCCTGCCGCTAATGGTCTCGCAGAAGCTTTCAACAAGACCATTGGCAAGCTTCTCAAGAAATTCGTCTCAAAAAGTCAGCGTGACTAGGACGACAAGCTAGGTGAATGCTTATGGGCCTATCGCACAACTGTTCGAACCCCAACTAAAGCTACACCATTTTCTTTAGTATATGGGTGTGAAGCCGTGCTTCCACTAGAAATCTAAATTCCATCTCTACGTGTCGCCTTGACAGCAGAGATGACAAAGGAGGAGAAACATCGACTGTGACTCCAAGAGTTGGAAGCCTTAGATGATAAACGTCTGCAGACCAACAACAAATCGAGCTCTATCAAGCCCGGATTACCAGAGCCTTCAACAAGAAAGTTAAGGTGCGAACTTTCAAGAAAGGTGACCTTGTCTTAGCTATCAGAAGACCTATGGTGATGACACATAAGACAAAAGGAAAATTTCAGACCAAATGGGAAGGACAATTTGTAGTAGAGTCAGTATACTCAAATGGAGCATATCGCCTCATAACTTCAAACAGTGATACACTCATGATGCCGATCAACGGCAAATTTCTAAAGAAGTACTATCCTTGAATAGTACTTTTCCTCTGATCAAGTTAACATTACACCTCTGATCAAAGTTTCAGATCCAGGAAAAGTTTTTTCCCTTACTAGGTCACATCACGATAGACCAGTGACAAGCTGATTGAGCACTGACTGCACTGTGATGTATGATGTACATATTAAGAAAGAAACAAAAGACGAAACTTGGGTTTTAGTATTTCTCTCTTCATTAACGTCCGACGCCTCCGGCGGCTAAGGACAGAGGAAAATGTTGGCTTCTAAGTCCAACATAAGTCTTCAACAACTCATCATGCTGAGGGGAATAGCATGGCTAGCCTAACTCAAACGGTAGTTGGTAAAGGCACACCAAATCCGTTGATAGCTGAGGGTTTGCTAAAAATCCTAAGTGGACTTGGTCCCATGCCCTCCTCCCAAAATCTCCTACCAATTCTCATAGATGGAATGGTAGGTCCATAGAATACAGTCACTGCTACGTTAACATTATACCTCTGGCAATGAAAAATCTCAATACTCCCTAGTAAGTGTAAATCTTACTTGTCTCAACTCTATATGAAGTAGCAAGTCTTCCGATTTGTCAAGTTAACACTACACCTCTGACACTTCCAACTTCACTTGTCAATTCTCATCAATAGAATGATAAGTCTTCAAAATTGCTTATATCACAAATCAATTCACTGTCAAGTTTAACATTACACCTCTAACATTTCAAATTCTACCTGTCACTTCTCATCAATAGAACGACAGGACCTCAAATTGCTCCTATCTCGAGTCAATTTCTGTCAAGTTAATACTACACCTCTGACAAATTACTGTTAAGTTTAACATTACACTTCTAACAGTGATTAAGTTGCTGCCAAGTTCATTATTAAACCTCTGACAGTCATTTTTCCTCAGACTTCCATATCGAAGCTGAAATGAGCGATGCTAAGTTTAACAATACACCTCTAGCGTCCAGGTCATTACTAAGTTCAACAATACACCTATGGCCATGACTTTCCCTCGGACTTTCTTGTCGAAGTCGAGATGATCAATGCCAAGTTCAAAATTACACCTCTGGCATTACCCTCACTGCCAAGTTAAACATTACACCTATGACAGTGACACTTTCAGTCTTCCCAAATGAAGCTGGAACACTCTTGAGTTAAGTTAATATCATACCTCTGACTCACATCCTTGTCGAGTTAACATCACACTTCTAACAAGACTATATACAACCCGTTAAATTAATATCACACCTCTAACGGAAAAAGTCCTCCTAAATTCCATGCGAGTCTAGTCTCACTTTTTATTCTCGCCAACAGAATAACAAGTCCACTTAAAAATATTGTTAGGTTAACATTACACCGTTAACAGTGTTTTCACTAAATCCCCAGCTGGGTCTTGTCAAGTTAATTCCGAACCTCTGATGAAAACTCATCCTCCCTGGGGGTACAAATTCCACCTGTCATTCTCATTTATAGATTGGCAGGTCCACAAGAATTATCTTATTTCTGTTAAGTTAATATCACACCTCTGACAGCATTGTTGAGATCCTGAAATAGGATCTTTCTACAAAATTTGACTCGTTAAAGATTATTATCATATTTTTAACAAGTCAAAGATCAATCCTTTACTTCTATTCATCTGATTTTCAATACAAAAAAAAAGGAATTCAAGACAATAGAAGAAGACAAGAAAAAAGTGTCGCTTTTATTTATACATGAAAGTGGTACAAGACGCTCTCTTATACAATAAGATTGAGTGTTACAATAAAGGAGTACAAAGAAGTCCCTCTCTCTCAGTAAAAGGTTGCACTCACTCCTTGAAGCATTCTCACCACTCCAAATACAAGATGTTTGGAAGAGCGCCAAAGAAGGGCTGAGTACTATGGTAATGATCGGATGCTGATTACATCATAATGCATGACGTAAACATCGAAGGAGTCCATCGTTGACCAAGAACAATGGTGTTTCTTGAGGTCAAAATGCAGCAGAACCTTCTGATTCCACCAGACCAACTGGTGTAGGCCATGATCCTTCGTTGATGAACATCTCTACCACCAGAAAGTCATCTAATGAACATGAACTTTTCATCGATGTCACTTCTGGGGTAAGATTGGTGAAAGGAGGATTCGAGACCTTATAGGTGACGTCTTCTTTCCAGTGACCTGCAAGAGGACCATACTCACCACCATACCCACTGTGACCATGACGAACCCGGGGGCATGACTGGTGCATCGTGTCCAATGAGGTCTCGACGGATGTCATCACCCGCGCAAATCCTCGTCTCCCATAAACAGGAGCCGTAACTTCTCCTCCAATGGTCGACCATCGAACAAGTTCGCTGGCCAATATATTCTCCCAAGGGCCCAGCAAATGTGCGAAAGGATGATTGTGGCTACTGCGAGAAGTAAAAAACCAGAAGGTTAGAATTCTGAAACAGAAGAACTGAAGGATAGACGCGGCATAGCTGTGAACTTCAGACGCAGGAATGACCCACGCAGAAAGTTAAAATTCTGTTACGACAGAAACAAACGCAATCAAAGTTGTGGACTTCGAATATGCACAGATTTGAACGCGGTCTAGTTTTAGACCCGCGTCTAAAATATGAGACGCGAAGAGAACCAGACGCGAAAATTGTCACATCCTTATTTGAGAAACAAGGGTTGCTACATTCAAGTCTGAAACCTTCGGCTAGAATTAAAATTCTTCCAAGTCAACAGCCTCAAATGCGAGCTCCATATGTAAAGCTCGCGTCTCACAGTCCAGGTGCAAAGTCCATTACACTCGCGTCCAGAGGATTTTGAGTTAGAGTTCAGACTCAATCAACTCGCGCTTCATCAAGAAGTTTAAAAGGCGCAACTTTCAAATAATGAGCGCACCAGTCAGGCTTCAAGAGAAGGTCAAAAAGGTGAATCTCTTCAAGGGACAGCAAAACTGAAACCCAGTTGGGCTGAGTATTTCATGGTGGACAAGTAATTCCTACCCGCAGAATAACCCTTTAAAGGTTGAACTTTCTGCATCAAGGCACGGATATAAAAGGTACTCAGAGGGACGCTTTTTGATCTTGAAATCACTTGACAGTGATAATCTTCAGGAAAGATTAGAGAAAAGCATGAAAGCTTTGGGTCTTCGCTGTCCATGGGGGCAAATCCCATTGAAGGAAGAAGATGAAGTCCCTCAGAGCGCCTGCTCTCGAGGGAAAATAGTCTAAGCAATGGACTATTAAGGGGGTGAGGCCTATTTATAGACAACCCATAAGGCCTGTAATTAATGGCGTAAAAATCAGAGCCATCGGCCTTAATTCCCACACGAACGTCGAAGCCCAATAAAGAGTTGGCGCGTGGATTGCCGCTTCGGAAAGCGTCGAGGACGCAAGTCCCTAATCGTCAATGCCGACTTGGCATTTAAAGATATTAATGTCTAACCCAATGAAGAGCTGACGCGTGGATTGCCGCTTCGAGAAACATCAGAGGACACGAGTCCTCAATCATCACACCGATTTGGCATTTAAGGATCTAATAGGATCTTTAAGACGAGCTGCATGTAACGCTTGGGAGGTTGCGTCAAGCGCAGACTCAAAGGTCGCGTCCTGAAACCCGCGTCCTTTCATAAACCCAAAAGCTGCGTTCCTTTCATTTCTGCTAAGAGACCCGCGATTGCGTTTCGGAGAATAATTTAGAGCCGTGTCTCCTCAGCGAATTAGATCATGTGTCCGCATTAACTTGAAAGCTGCGTTCTGAAGCTTGCGTCCTCAACAGAGAAGGCCTATGTCATTTACGAGGAGCCCGGAACTGCGTCTCCATTACGAGATGACAGTCGTGTCTTTATAAACTCAACATAGCTTGAGTTTGCGCCTAATCAAGGGTCCAGAGACATTGAGCCAGTGCCGCGTCCAGGGATCCGCGTCCTTCCATAATCAGAGCCGCATCTTTATCAAAAAGGAGATTTCGCGCGTCTTCACGGCGTCTCCATTAGCGGGTCAGAGTCGCGTTTCCCAAAACCGCGTCTCCACTATAAATCAGAACCGCGTTTCGCTCAAGAACTCAGTTCAGCCTGAGTTTATTATTCATGGCCGACTAAAGACTACAGTCAAAGGCTGCGGTTATGAAATTGAGTTCATCTACAGCGAGCAAAAAAAACTTGAAATGGAGCAAAATTCTGAAGACTTTTATTATTTGATTCAAAAATGGTAAAGTAATACAGACACTCTTGACAAGTAGAGTGTTCTTTTTAAACAAAAAAAGGAGGCTAATAATCTTGCTTAGCCAAAGAACGGATTTGTTCTCGGAGACGATGCATCTCGTGCTGACGTGCCTTCTCAGCCTCCATCAGAGCTTAGACCCGCAGCTCCTCCTCAGACAAAAATCTCTTCGCAGCCAGTTGCGCTTGAAGAGACTCCAACTTGGAGGAATGAACGGAGAGGCTTTCTTCAGCCTGCGTTCTAGCATTTTTCAGCTCCTCCAGCCTTTTCGTAGCAGCGGCAAGCTTCTGCTCATTGATCTCAATCAAGGCTTGTGCCCTGGCTATGGTAGCTCGAGCAGTGGCAATAACCTGCTCTGCGCTCTGTATGACGATTTCAGATTCCTTCGAATCGCCAATCAGCCTTTGGTGGTCAGCTTGGAAATGCTGGAGATAGCGGGTCTCTTCAGCTATTTGTTCCTCCATCTCCTTTCGCTCATGTTCTTGAGCGGCAAGAAGCTTATTCAGGGTCGTCCGAGCCTCGTCTACTGAACCAGCATTTTTCAGAGACTTGAGCTCCTTCAGATAACTCCCCAGCTGCTTCACCAGCATCAGGCATGCCCTAGCCTGCGAAGGACTCCCCGTATGACCTATGTTCTTGATCTGATTTTCGAGAAGTATTCGGGCAAACTCAAAAGAGCTGCCCCCAGAAAGAATGAGGTCAATACAAGATCTCGTGGAAGTAAAAAATTGCTGCACCGTTTGACGTACTAGCTCTTCCATGATGTCATTAACTGGAGAGAACTCTGTTGATGTACTCCCGGACCCCCTTTCCATGACAGGGCGAGAGACGAGAATCAGTGCATCTTGTGCAGGAGTGAGGCCAACGATAGGTTCGTCAGGTACTGAAATAGTCACCGATACCTCCGGGACGGTTATTGTCGTAGCGGCTTCCACTGCGATAGGAGTACAGCAAACCTTGCGACATCGGGTTCCCCGGTCGAGGGTTGAACTGTACTACCTTCTGCATCAATGCTTGCCGCAGGATTCTCTGCTTGAGCCACTCCAGCACTCTCTGCAAACCACCGAAACATCAACCATGACAATAAAAAGGAGAAATTCAATGCGTCAGTATTTTCTTACCAAGTGGAGGGTCTGAAGATGGCGAATTCCTGGATAGATCGTGTGGGGTGGAGGTCTCCCCGACCTCAACGGTCGCACTTGCTTGAGGCATTCCAGTAATAGGAGCCTCAGGGCCCTCTTGCTGGGCAAGCTCTTGAATCATCTCCTCGATATGAGAGGAGGTTGTGGCTTCACTGTCGACGGCCAGTCCTGAAAATCAAAAGTAAATGTCAGAACCCTTCCCTAACTTGAGAAGGAGATGGTTCAAGAAAACAAGAAAAGTGCCTTCGGTAGCTGCAATTATTGCTAACGGTGAAGCCGCCACAGGGTCGAGTCCTTGTATCTCTTCCTCTGAAATATGCGAAAATTTGCTCTTATCAGGAAGAGCGGGTTCGTCGCCAAAATCAACTTCTTCGCCGGAATAATACCCATGTTCTTCGGACGATGAAGATGACAATTCAACACAAACAGGTTCAGCAATCGTGACTTTACTACTGAGCACCCCAGTAGTAGGACTGGGATCAATAGTCTGTGAAGTGGGCATCAATACACTGGGAGACCCAGGCTGTTGTATTTCAGCCCTCCTCTCATAAACCGAAGAAGGCCCAGGCTGAGTTGAAACCCCTGAGATTTCAACGTTATCCCTCCCGACCTAGTCAACTTCAGGTCGCTCAGCCTCTTCAGTCGTGGCGGGTTCATCTGCAAGCTCCCCTTCTTTCAGGATCATGGGGCCCCTGCTGCGTAGACCGCGAGGACGAAGAGGGGGAATCTCCTCTTCCTCCTCCTCTTCCTCCCTCTGCTCCTCAACACCAGAAGGGACTACCTCGGACATTGAAGCTTCAGCCTCTGAGTCTCTCCTAGCCTTCTTTGGGATAGGCTCACCCTTAGAAGTAGAGCTATGAGAACATTTGGACACAGCGTGCCGACTTTTTTTAGCGGGCTGCTCCTTGGGTGCTGCTGCTCTCGGTCCCGCCCCTGTTTCCCCTCCTGCCTCTTTCTCGGCTGCCTGGTACTCCTCCATATCTCGCGCGTGTTTGTTGGACTCTAATTTGTCCTTATAAGTCGCCTTGATGCTCTTAATGCATGAGATATTTATTGAGAAACCAGGCATCTTGCTAGCCAGGGAGTACCAAGTACAGAAGCTAAGGTTAGTGTAACAGTTAGGCGTCTTGTGAGGCAAGCTGAAAACAGCTTTTGTCCCTCCAGCCACACTATAATACTATGCCCGAGCACCTTCAAATAAATTCCCGCTAAAGGAGAGTTTGGCATTGGGGTTACCGACATATAATTGATCATAGCCGAATTGTCGAGCAAAACGGCTCGGCATAAAAGGCTCGATCGTACATGAGTTCTCTTGCCGAAAGAGTAGATACCCGGGCCGAATATTAATCAGCCACCAGAAGACTCCCGATGGCAACCTTGTGAAATCATCTGGTCCCGCAAGGTCGGCGAATTTATCCCCGTAAGATGCACCGGCAATCTCGGGGAAGCAACGGTCGAGATGATAGTTCGAAGCGTTCAGAATACATTTTCGAACGTAAAACATGTAATAGAAAGACCAGCTTGAGTTCTCCAGCTTCTGCACAAAAGGGACAAACTCCTCGGATAGAGGCACCGCCGTCATCAGTGAAGGGCAGTGCATAACGTACCAAGCCATCAAGTACGTATATGGAAGCTCAATCCTGGGGTTAGGGGTCTTCACTCTTGGCCTTCCCTCCGAGTCAACCTCTGGTCTACCCTTGGAGTCGACAATCGCCTCCACTTGGCACAGGTTTTTAACTAGAGCCCGTAATCCACTTTGAATTCCAGCCACCATTGCTGGAATGAGGGCGATAGACTTGTCGTAGGCCAACAAGACCGCCGGGTACACCACATCGGCGACAATTACTTCATGTGGCAGTGTTGGCACCACGCAGCGCTTCAGCCATAGCATAAGAAAGCCCGCCAATAGCACCCGGTCAGAAATGGGAACTCGGGCTTGATGATGAAAACTTTCAAAGACCGTATCAGGTTTGAAAGTATCTTCATTAGACTCCGTGGTGTAAGAGCTCGCAGAGGCGTCAATCCTCTCAGCAATTTCTTCATCAATACTAGGAGCCAGGCTGGTCACTGGGCTATCTTTCTCATTTATGCCGTTGAATAGGTTGCTCGCCCTGGACATCTGCTTGACACCCCTGGTTCTCCAGGAGGTTATTTGACCGCAGATGTGGAAGTGACACAACACTTCCCAGTATGTCTCATATACTTGAGGGCTCTCCTTCTTCAAGAGATGAAGTTCTTCAGAAGTCGGAACGTATTCTTCATAAGGGGCATCTCCCATAACAAGCCCCAAAACTTCATACAGCTCATGAAGAGCGAGCCCCATCTCTCGGGCCGGAGTAAAAAATGTCCCCGTCAAAGGATTATAACGCTCCAGGATGCCATAGAAATTATGGGAACTTTACGGGAGGCCATACTGCACAGCCCTGACCGAGTGGTACAGCCCCACTTGTTCCAGCAGAGCTCCAAGTTCGATAAGGACAAATCCAACCATCCTGCCCCACCAGGATCTGTTGGAAGAATGAACCCACCCGAGCGGACGGAAGTCGACGGGAAAATTACCCCTGACCTTCATGAACTGGTTGATAAAGGTGGTGTCGAGTTGAGGGTTTCCCCTCTCGGATATTCAGACCTGACCAATCCGGAGAATAAACCAAAGACCTCTTTCCCATGGCCGGCAGAGTGTATTTCTTTGGCACCTAGTCTGCCGAGAGAGACACCGGAGACAAATCGGGAAAGATCCCAGTCCATCGCACGGTGAATAGACATATGCTGAAGATAAGATAGGGGATACATTCTCTCCATGTTGGAAAGAAAGAACCTCCTATCCCCTATCTGACGGAGCCACTTATAATCTCCGTCATGCAAAGTCCTATCATCTTCGTCGATGTCATCACCAAAAAAGAAGACATTCTTTTGTAATGGAGTGCGCGAATCCGTCTCAAACACTCCGTCGGAGATAATCTCCCGGAGGGTCATCATACTGGCCTTGGAGATCTTCTCCTTTCGCTCCTTCGACTTACCAGTAGTCACAGGAGCAGTTTTCTGCAGCACAAAGGTCAGGTTATAATCAGCGCCGCCTACATGCCCAAAGTGACACTTTTTGGACAAAGGGTTGGAGGAGTATCGTACTATAAAGAGAACAACACTTGATCAAAAATCTGAAAGAAAATGATTAAGTGTTTGAAACTCAAACACAGGAATTAATCCGGACACGGAGATCATCAAAATCTGCGTTCAGACTCAAAGAATGTGAGGCTAGCATGAAGCCCGCATTTTAAAATCCAGGACTTAGAAAAATTTCTAAGTATCGGACTCAGACGCGAGATTCATTAAAACTTGCGTCTGATCTTACAAGGCGCAAGAATCGTAAAAAGTCTGCGTCTGAACTCCCTACACTTAGAAATATTCTGAGCATTGAGTCCAAAACGCAAGGCTCAATGAGGCCCTGCGTTCAACAAACAGATACGGACTCAAGTTGATAAAGGAAAGATGCAGAGGTTGTCAAACATGCGTCTTGTATATCAACTCAAGAACCGCGCCTGAAAATCAACACGGGCACGAGCCCGCGTTGGCGGTTCACATTCAAAAGGGACTTAAGAGTTAAAAGAACTCTATAAGCCCCTTCAATGGCAGAAACCAAATCAGATGGTTTTATTACCTGAAATAGGGGCTTCTTGCATGGAAGAACCACCTATTTGGGTCTCAGGAGCAACAGCCTTCGAAGACGAAGCAGTATGCTTGGCTTTTGGTGCCATCGCAACCGTGGAATCGGTGTTGAAGATGGTGAAAATGGAAAAAAGCTTCGAGCTTTTCTTAACCCTAAGAGGCTCAAACGAAGAGAAGAGTCTAATGATGACTCTTGAAAGATTGTTGTCTTTTATAGGCACAGTGATTCGCAGAGATACGCGGCGCTTGGCTCGACGCCTAATCCCTGTCTGACGCGTGGCAGGCATATTAAATGCAGCGCAAAATTCGCGCGCCAAAAAGAAGATGTCCCCTCAATTTTGCTGGACACGTGGCAACGCACCCACAACACGGATTCGTGTTCAACAGAAAAATCATGTCCCTTCGAAGGTCGCGCCTTTTCAACTAGGCCAAAGCCGCGTCTACTTCACAGAGCGAAAGCCGCGTCTTCATCCCAAAAGACGCATCCCTACAGGAGGCGCGTCTTTAAAGTAGCATAACCCCTGCGTCTACAGGACTTGCATTCAGTCCTTACTTCTGCAATTCAGTTCAACAGTACACTAGCACAAGCAGATGACGGTTTACCCCTGGTTCAAAGTACACCAACAACAAACTCAGAGCACTGGGAGGTCTAGACTGTGTATCTAGACACTCGCTACGATCATTTCTAGCGGCTTCAAAGGGTTTCACAGTACACTCACGAAGACCATATTTCAGACAGGATCAAGCTCAGAGCATCTCAAATGATTGTCAGTCTAATCATGAGAAGTACGAATTCAACCAGAGTCCAAAGTATTTCGAAATCCGTCCCGGTCAACCGCGGAATATCGAAAACTTTGGAGGGGGTTCTGTAGGCTGTCTAAAAATCATTAAAGACAAGTCATCAAAAAGCAGAGTCCCAAACTCTAGACGCAGGGCTAATCATAGCCATCACAGCAGCATCAAGACGCGAGGATCAAAACCCGCGTCTCAGCGTTACTGCAGCGTCAAGACACGAGGGCCGAAACCCGCGTCTCAGCGTTACTGCAGCGTCAAGACGCGAGGGCCAAAACCCACGCCTCAGTATCATTGCAGCACCGAGACGCGAGGGCCGAAACCCGCGTCTCAGTTATAACTGTCCTTGTTATGGGGTCAATCACTGCTCACATAATGAGGAAGTTAACTCCCATTATGGAGCGTTTTTAGGGGGCACGTTCACCACTGAAACCTCTATAAATAGCCCTGTTGGCTAGAGGGAGGGGGTCGGTTGATTGGATGAGATAATTCTTGGAGAGGAATTCCGCTTGTGATCTGTAGAGGCCCCGAGACTTCCACCAAAAAGAAAGAGAGTTCAACTCTTCAAGCAACTTGCTGCGTACAAGTCAATCTTTGCCTACAATCTCTTTGAGATTCCTGGTTGACAGGAGCTGTGTTACTCCGTCTGCCATCCAAAGATAGGATTCTCAAGAGGTCCTGACGTTCACCCGGCCGGTCAACGAAAAACAAGATTCACTTTCCACCGCCACACCAAGAACCCAGCATTAAACAAAGGGGAGATTCAAGTCTAAACTTCTCCCCTCCCTTGTAATCGGAGTGTTAATCCGCTGTAATTTTTCATTTGATTCAAGAAAATTTTACGAGGAAACATCTCCCACCGTACACTCTGCTTCTACAATCTAAATACAGACAGGAAAAAAAATCAACAGTCTTAGCTAAATTAGCTTTAGCTGCTACCACTTGGCACATACGGAAGGAAAGAAATGCAAGAGTTTTTCAACACAGAGAAGAATAAGGTTTTTGTCCAGAAGTCTATATGAAGATATTAGAATGTTGCTCAGAACCTACAACTGAAAATCAGATAGAAAGAGTGATATGAAAGTGGTTCTGTCAAACTAGAATGTATAGCTGGAAGATTGTCAGCTACTAGCAACATGGGAGGATTATTTACACAAGTTAAAATGGATGGTAACGGCTAGGGTCCTCTCCCATCCTTTTAATAAGTGTAAACATACCCTTTTGCATGTTAAGCTAGTAGTTGTACGCTGTATTTGAAAAAGTTGTGTTAATGATATTTTTCTTACTTTTCAATATTATATATATATATATATATATATATTATATATATATATATATATATATATATATATATATATATATATATATATATATATATATATATATATATATATATATATATATTCAAATACAAGATCCATTCCTTTGAAGTTGATCTATATTATTTCAAGTATCCGAAAACCAAAAATCAAGTATTTTAAATATTTTTTGTCCATGTATCAAGTAGGAGAAAACAGACGGCCTAAATAGTATTCAAAACATTTGAATTTTGAGTTATAGATACTTGAAATAATATAGATCAACTTCAACGGAGTGGATCTTGTATTCGAATGTTGGATGTTGGTATTTGAGTGGGAAGGATTTGCCCTCAAATCCTTTTGGAAGGACACAAGTCTCTCTCTCTCTCTACATATATATATATATATATATATTATATATATATATATATATATATATATATATATATATATATATATATATATATATATATATATATATCACTCAGTCACTTACCCCCTCCCCCCTTTCCGGCCACTGAAAGTAAATTTTCTGAATCTAGCAGGTAAAGAGTTCCATAAATGGATTGGTGGAGGAAAAAAAGGGGAGTAGAAGATCCCAATTTGACTTATGGAGGAAGTGAAAGACACTTGTGCATGAACAATTTTTTTATTTTCATTTTATGACTTGCGACTTGCAGTCACTTGTAGCCGACCAAATTGACCCTTAATGACATTGAAGTGGGGGCATATAAGAGTAGTTAAGAAACATTGTCATCAACTAGTACTTAGAAATGCTCAATTGTTCGATACAAGCATCTTGAATTCAAGTGAGAACTCTACGTATTGAGAGACGAGGGTAGGTGAAATTTTTTTCGACTAGAGAGTTAGATATTTTTCAATTGATTGCTTGATAATCATTCAAAAGAGTTTATATAGAAGACTTAGAAAGCCCTCACGCTCTAAGTCTTAGCCCAGACAGATGTTACTATTTGGAGTGCCTCATATTCATTAGAGAAGAATTCAGGTTCAGGTAGTAGTGTTACAAGCTTCACAAATCAAGCACGGATATGTACAAGTATTGTGCATATTATTAGTTGACTAATAGGTTTTATTAGTCGACTAATAGGTTTTATTAGTCGACTAATAGGTTTTATTAGTCGAGTAGGTCTTGGGATAGTCGACTAATACTTTGGTATAGTCGACTATGTCCTACAACAGAAAGTTAGATTCTCAGATTGCATTAGAGTAGTCGACTAGATTCTGGGTATAGTCGACTAATACTTGATATTAGTCGACTAATGATTTACCCTAGTCGGACTAATACAGGTTCTGGCAGTTTCCTAATATGGTTCTGTTTCCTGTTTTGGTTAGGATCCAGATTTTCTATTTCTCTAAGGCGGTGCTGATTTGGTTGCTAGAGTTTGTATTGAATTAGGATCATCCTAGGTGCCTACATAAACCCCTTGGGGTGGCCTTTTGAAGGTGTGTCAAGAATTCAAGAGAATTTCAGATTTTCACCATTGAGAGTTGTGAGAGAGAGATCTTCTTATAACTCTTATATTTTCTTCTTTGTTTTCAATAAAGATTTCTCCCCTCTTCCCTGTGGATGAAGGCATATTACCGAACCACGTTAAATCTGGTGTTTTTTTGGTTATATGGTGATTTAATTTCAATTGTTTGCTAGTGGTAGATCTTTTAAGCTTCCGCTTTTACTGTCGAGTCTTCAACTTGATGTTTCTCTATTGTTTGTTTGGTTATAGATCATCAACAATTGGTATCAGAGCGATGGCTAGCAAGACGACCACGACAACCAAGTTCAAGGTGGAGAAATTCGACAGAAAGTCCAACTTCCTGTTGTAGAAGATGCGAGTAACATCGTTGTTCGTGAAGGAGGACACACACAAAGCCTTGCTTAGTATTGAGAAGAAGCCATCGAAGATGGAGGATGATGAGTTGAGCGACATCGACTTTCACGCAAATGTGACGATCATATTGTGCCTATCAGATGAGATCCTCTACAACGTGATGAACGAGAAGGCAATTGCTGATCTTTGGTGTAGGCTGGAAAGTCTTTACATGACGAAGAGTTTATCGAACAAGCTCTTCATGAAAAAGTAGTTATACAACCTTAGGATGAAAGAAGGTATACCTATTTAACAATATCTCAATGCTTTAATAGAATTTTAAGCGCTTGTTAGCTCTAGTGATTAAGCAAGAAGAAGAAGACAAACCTCTTCTGTTACTCTCTTATCTTCTATTAAGTTATGACCATTTGGCGACCACCATCATGTATGATAAGGAGACCTTAAGTTAGAAGATGTCAGGTAGATACTCTAAAACAACGAGTTGATGAAGAATACAGATATATAGAGGAGGTCTCAGAATTATTTTTCAAGGGCCAGAGGGAAAGATCAAATAGTAGAGGACCCAAAAGAGATCCAGAGGTTTCTAACAGTTTCTCTTGCTATTTTTGCAAGAAACTAGGGCACATCAAGAAAACTGTATGAAATACAAAGAGATGCTGAAGAGGAAAGGCGTCAAAAATTCTGATGGGGGTAGTACCAGTGGAAAGTTAGATCAAGCCGGGGTTGTCGAAGAAACAGATGAGGATTCATGTGATGTCTTGACGGCTGAGTCAGGAAAAGGTAAATAATCAGATGCTTGCTTACTTGACTCGGGTGCACATACCACATGTACTCAAAAAGGAAGGATTCTGTACTTACAAGCCTTATGGATGGAGGCTCTACTGATAGGAAATAGTGCCTTGTGTAAGACTGTTGGTATCAGCAACATCTGTATGAGGATGTTTGATGGACAGTTCGAACCTTCACGAACGTTCGACATGTTCCGGATTTAAAGAAGAATCTTCTCTCCTTGGGAGTTTTAAAAGCTCGAGGTACAAGTTTTCTGGTACAGATGGAGGAATCAAAGTTACTAAAGGCTCCATGATGATTCTCAAAAGAGAACGGATAACAAACTTGTACAGTTGACAAGAAGCATTATTGTTAGTGATGCTTCAGCAGCAACAGAGAAGGAAGATACTATAAGACTTTGGGACATGCCTCTTACACACATGAGCGAGTGATGTCTTCAAGCCCTACACAAAAATAGTGCTTTACCGGGTATCAAATATTGCAAATTTGATCTTTGTAAATTTTACATTATGGGTAGACAACGTAAAGTAGTTTTCTCTACATCTCAGCACAAGACAAAAGGCTTGCTAGATCTCACACACACGAATGTGTGGGGACCTTCGCCAGTCGCATCCATTGAGGGTGCTAGGTACTATGTTACTTTCATAGATGATTTTTTAAGAAAAGTTTGTGTACACTTCTTGAAGTAGAAATCAAAAATATTTCAGAAGTTCAAGGAGAGGAAAACTATGGTGAAAAATCAGATAGGGCGGAAGGTGAAAGTCTTGAGGTCCAACAATGGAGGCGAGTATACCTCCAAAGAATTCAAAGACTACTTAGCAAGCAAAGGCATCAAACACCAACTAAGTATTTTAGGGCGATCAGAACAAAATGGAGTAGAAGAACGCATGAATCGGACACTAATAGAGCATGCCCGCGTATCAGATTACAGGCTGACATGTCAAAAGAATTTTGGGCAGATATGGTGAATCATGCGGGTTATCTCGTAAATATTTCACCATTAACATCTATTGATCTTCAGATCCCAGAAGAGATATGGCGAGGAGAGTCTACGGACTATTCAACCTTACGAATTTTCAGTTGTTTTGATGTATAGTTTGGCTAATAGTCAAAAAAAAGAACAAACTGGAGTCTAAATTTAAGAAGTGTATCTTCATCGGGTTCACCAAGGGTTTCAGACTTTGGAATCCCGAGATAAGGAGAGCCTTTACCAGCAGAGATATGATCTTTAATGAAGAATCAATGTTGCAAGAAAAGTTAGAGACGGAGGATAAAGCACAAGATGGAGCTTCAGACAGTTCGACAGACACTCAAGAAAAAGAAGTTGAGTTTTCAGAGATCCCTAAAAGGCCTGAAGAGTCAGAAGAGGACTCTTCAGATTCAGATCAAGACGACCAAGAGGCTACTCAAGAGCAACCTAGACCATTGAGGTGGTCAGTCTAGGTTACGGTGCCACCAACAAGGTATGGCTGGAAAGATGATCATGTTTCTTTCGCATTAGTAACAGAACAGGAGAGCTAGATAGTTACAAGGAAGTGATTGAGGCGGATGACCATGGCAAATGGATTACATCCAGTAGCAAAAGATGGAGTCTTTGAATAGAAATCAAACATGAACATTAGTCGATCTTTTAAAGGACTCTAAGGTAATAAGTTACAGATGGGTCTTTCGCAAGAAGGACAATGAGCAGTACAAGGTAAGGTTTATTGCCAAAGAAATTGCTCAGAAGGATAGTATTGACTATAATGAGATTTTTTCTCCTGTAATCAGGCATACATCTATTCAGTGTTATTGGCGATAGTTATTCATTTTGATCTAGAGTTAGAGCAGATGGATGTTAAAATAATGTTTCTGCACGGTGAGCTGGAGGAGAAGATATACATGAAACAACCTGAAGCTTATATTTAAGAAGGTAAAGAGAACAAAGTGTGTCTTCTAAAGAAGTCCCTCTATGGACTTAAGCAGTCTCCCAGGAAATGGTACAAACAGTACGACTCTTTCATGATCAAGGCCAGATACCACCAATGTGAGTATGATAGTTTTGTCTATTTTAAGTAGAGTGATGATCCGACATATTTACTGTTTTATGTGGATCATATATTGATTGCTATAAGAAACAAGACACATGTTCAAAAGCTTAAAACTCAGCTCAAGAAAGAATTTGACATGAAGGATATGGGAGAAGCCAAGAAGATCTTAGGTATGGAGATCATTCGAGACAAAGACTTAGGCAGACTTTTGCTATCCCAAGAGAACTATGTTCTCAAGGTGTTAGAGAGATTCAACATGGCAGAAGCAAGACCAATCACCACTCCTTTGGCATGTCACTTCAAACTATCCTTCAAGCAGTGTCCACAATCACCAGAAGAGGAGAAAGAGATGTCTCGAGAACCATATGCTAGTGCGGTGGGATCACTCATGTATCCTATGGTCTGCACTAGGCCTGACTTAACCTATGCAGTTAGTATAGTAAGTCAGTTCATGTCAAATCCAGGAAAGCAACATTGGGAAGCAATAGAGTGGGTGCTACGATATCTGCGAGGGACTGCGAGACTAGATTTGGTGTTTCAGAGATTGAAAATGGGAAAGTCTAGGATACTACAAGACTATGTTGATGCAGATTATGCTAGAGATCTTGATCAGTGAAGATCTACTATGGGCTATGTGTTCACAGTAGTTAAGTGTGTCATTAGTTGAAAGGCAGAGTTGCAAGATACAATTGCTCTTTCAACGACAGAGGCGGAGTACATGGCTGCAATTGAGACATTAAAGGAAGCTTTGTGGTTGAGAGGATTGGTTGAGATGTTTAGTATCATACAGGATTCAGCTCGTGTTCATTGCGACAGTCAGAGTGCGATTCATCTCTCTAAGGATCACATGTATCACAATCGGACGAACAGATTGATGTGAGGTATCACAAGATACGTCAGTAGGTCGTGGATGATAAGGTGATCGATTTGGTAAAGATCAACACGAAGAAGAATTCAACGGATATGATGAAGAAGACTATCCAGGTGAAGAAGTTCAGAGCATCTCTGAACTTCATCAAGGTTCTTCAAAGATAAAGTAGCGAACGAGCTCTTGGGAGGGAGCCATGTGAAGTCACAAAAGGGGAGAGAAAGTAAGGCGTATGAAGTGGAGGCCAATCTCTATGGAGGGACTCAATGAACATGAATCAATGTGAAGATTGCTAGTATTTGGAGTGCGATTTAGTTTTTACCTGTACACAAAAATACAGAATTTCATAACTTAGAATAAAGAGTGCAAGTACTCAATACTACCGCAATAGCAAGTGGCTATGCGGGTCGTGATTCGCAAGGAAGGACTAGCGATGGAAGCTTTTTTAGCAAGCTCTCTTCTATGCCACAAAGAATGGTTAAAGATCTTCTTTTAATTCTTTAAAAGAAAAAGAAAATAAGTTTAAATTAAGTTAAAAAGAAAGTGGTAGATTGAGAAGGTGGAAAAAAATAGAAAATGGATATATACAAAGAAATTAAAAAGAGTGATAATAGAGTTGGGAGATTATGGTGTTGGTGATCTAAACTAAAAGTTAAAATAAAAGAAAGAAAAGCTAAAAGAAATACTTAGCTTCTCTGGTTGATGACTTACCTGGAACCCTTGCATGTTTTACCTTACATC
This sequence comes from Agave tequilana, assembly GCA_038442645.1. Classification (NCBI taxonomy): domain Eukaryota; kingdom Viridiplantae; phylum Streptophyta; class Magnoliopsida; order Asparagales; family Asparagaceae; genus Agave; species Agave tequilana. The sequence goes on from JAVJIF010026457.1 coordinate 41,322, forward strand.
GGAGGTGATCAACGCATAACCCATAAGATCGAACTCAGTCCCCATTCAAATTACATCATCAAGACGAACAAGAATGAAATGATAAGGAATTTTGAGGAGGAGAACATCATCATGAAATATCGGTGGCACTCACACAAATATGGCTATACTGATGCTTCTAGATTCACTTGGATATTCATCAAAACCAAAAGAGAAAAAGTAGAAATAGAAGAAGAATATATAAACAAGAAAAGCGCAAAGATGTTACCTTTGATTACTTGTAGAAATGATGAAAGAAAGGAGGAGATTACATCAGTGTCACTCTCAACATAAGTCTCTCTCTTTTACTTACATGAATCTCAGTCTAACCTATGCTTATAAAGAAATAAAAAATTACATAAAAAGAAAATAAAACCTACACTAAAAAGAATGAAAAACTGGCCTAGAATCTATCTCTGCATGGTCGCTCCTTCTGATCTCTGAAAAACCAAATATTTATAGGCAAAACCCAATGGGGAAGAGTGTACGAAGATAGTGGGAGCAAACGCTCTCCCAACAGAAACAAAATAGCCACGAAAATGCAGCTTTGGCCGCGTTTTCGCGGCCTGGGTGTGGCCACGTGGCCACACCCGGGGGATACAGCTCCTGGTTTTGATAATTTCCCTTTATCTGGTTCTGAATTTCCCATTTCAGCTCCTGAATTTGACGAAACAGCCTTTGATCTTTGGCTTTAATCAATTGATTTGTAGAGATTTGTTTTCACTAATTTTCAATCGATCTGATTTGCTCTGATCTGTCCTGATTTTCTGATTTCGAATTAATTTTGAATTAAATCAGAATTTTGATGGGCTTTTGGGCTCGTTTCTCTTCCTTTCCTTTAGCAATGGGCCTACATATAAATTAGAAAATAATTAAGATTAAAGCAGTGTTTATTATATAATAAGTACGAGAATGTGACAATGAACGTGCAATATCAGCGAACGATCAGAGTGACTTATATTCATTAGAAAAGAATTCAGGTTTAGAGGGAGGTTTTACAAGTTTCACAAATCAAGTACGGATATGTACAGGCATTGTGCGTATTATTAGTCGACTAATAGGTTTTATTAGTCGACTAGGTCGTCAGCTAGTCGACTAATACTCTGGTATGATCGACTAGGTCCTGCAACAGAAAGTTAGATTCTCAGATTGCATTACAGTAGTCGACTAGATTCTGGGTATAGTCGACTAATACTTGGTATTAGTCGACTAATGATTTACCTTAGTCGACTAATACGGGTTTTGGCAGTTTTCTAATACGGTTCTTTTTCCTGTTTTGATTTGGATCCGGGTTTTCTATTTCTCTGAGGCGGTGCTGATTTGGTTGTTGGAGTTTGTATTAAACTAGGATCATCTTAGGTGCCTATATAAACCCTTTGGGGTGGCCTTTTGAAGGTGTGTCAAGAATTCAAGAGAATTTCAGATTTTCACCATTGAGAGATGTGAGAGAGAGAGATCTTCTTGTAACTCATATATTTTCTTCTCTGTTTTCAATAAAGATTTCTCTCCTCATCCCTGTGGATATAGGCACATTACCGAATCACAATAAATCTGGTGTTCTTTCATTGTGTGATAATTTAGTTTCAATTGCTTGCTGGTGGTAGATCTTCTACGCCTTCCGCTTCCGCTTTCGAGTTTTCAACTCGATATTTCTCTGTTGTTTGATCGGTTATAGATTATTAACAATAGAAACCTTGAGGCCAAAACAGGTGAGTTTTTGGCTTGAACAGGCTAGGATTTGGGTGGGTTGGGGCGAATCTCACGAGTAGTTGATATCTAATGGAGTCAGTATTTATATTTATGGTGAATGATTAAGAAATAAAAGTAAAGCACACAACCAAACCACTTCATAGATTTTAATGGATGGATAGTGAATTTTTCATATGAACTCGAGTGCGTTTCTTTTGTAAAGGTTGTAACTTGATCTTGAACTTATAGGTTTCCATAACCCATTGCGAACTCATTTGTTAAGGGTGCTTGCATCTGGTCTATTAAAAACCGACTAGAGGGAGGTTTTCTCCCGTGACTCATATAGAAACTTTATCCGTCTGTCCGTCCGTCTTCTCCTTCTTCTTCCTCACTCAGCTTCCCCTATTTCTTCCTCCTTCCTCCCCCTCCTCCTCCTGACTAATCGGTCAATTTCCCACCGATATTAGCAGTATACTAGCATAACTAGAGTTTTGATATGTTCCCCGTGGTTGCCCAACCGGTTGGCCTAGGTCGGTTAGAGTATAATGCTCCCTACGATTACCGGTTCGAACACCGCCTCGCGGACATTTCTTCTCCCTCCACGTGGTCCCGGCCAGACCCTAGGTTTGCTCCCTAGAGGTCGCCGGTGAATCTTGTCGGTGACTGAGTTAATTAGCCAAAAAAAAGGTTTTGATATAGGATCTGTTTGGTTGTCGTAATTGACCGTAATTCATAAGTCGTAATTGGTAAGCTTTTTTACAGTTGTAAATGAGTTACATGCATGTAAGTTTTACGGTATTTGGTTGATAATATAAAGTTGTAAGTGGAAAAATGTATTGTGTTTTACGGTGTTTGGTTGTCGTAATGTGTAAGTCATAAGCAGAAAAGTTGACTACAAAATTAACTATTTGGTGATTTAAAAAATTTAAATATTGCAAATAAATATTAAAATACTAAATATTAAAAAATTAATATTAATATAAAAAATAATATAAATTTGCATGACCACAAAATTAACTGTAAGTGGGTTGTAAGTAAGTGGTAATTGGGTTGCAAGTGAGTGGTAGTTAGGCTGCATAAGTCTTTTACAAATTACAGTCCAAACAAACACTATAGTTATAATTGGGTTGTAAGTTATTTACGAATTACGATTTTTTACGGCCTTCTACGCAAACAAACAGCCCCAATAGCCCCATACGCTTGGGAAGTACAAGTATCGTTATGATTCGAGAAATTCATTCTCCACGTGGTAAGCATCCTGAAGCCCCTTTTTATTTTCTTTTTTTTTTGTCCCCTTCTCTTTTGAGGATTCATGTGAAGACAAAGTGTATCAATTCTCAAGCACTTATTTCAAAAGCTTCAAGGAAATTTGTCCTTTGTATCAATTCTCAAAGAGGTCTCATTGGGTAAATTGCCTAAGCAAAGGTTTATTTTCATTTAAAAGAGAGAGAGAAAAAAAGAGAAAAAAAAACTATAATATCATCTTATATTAGAAAATTTATGATATCATCCACTAAAGTAGAGAAAATGTAAAAGCTAGGCAAACTTTTGATTGGCATTTCAACAGACATTTTGTGGCAGCAGCTTTTGTAGAGTAGTCTTTATATGAGTTCAGACACAATGTCTCTTTAAACTCAGTTTAGTTGCAGAAGAATCACAGATCATGTCTTCTCTGCTACGGATCTCATTAGCACCATGGAATTCAGGCTGACTGACAGAAAGCAGAAAGAAAAAAGTGGTGAGAACAGAGAAAATTGTAGGAGGCTGCTTTCGCTTGAGTAGACCCTTCATCAGAGGGGAGCTAGGTTGAGATGAGGAGAGAGAACACGTGAATCGGGGATTTTCTCTCTCTTGAGAAATCCTGGTCAAGCCTGACAAAAACTCCATGCATCGTAACTCTACATGCTCTCTTATTGCATGTGTGTGCTCACACACATGAACTGAACTTGTTCTTAATGGCCTCACAACAAACTAAGACAAGAGCCTTCGCAATTAGGGTTGAACTTAGTGGTCGTTTGTTTCGTCGTAAAAATAGTAAAAGTCTGTAATTCGTAAATGACTTACAATTCAATTACAACTATGTCGTTTGTTTGGACCGTAATTCGTAAAAGCCTTACGCAACTCAACTATCACTTACTTACAACCCAATTACCACTCACTTACAGCCCAGTTACAGTTAATTTTGTGGTCATGCAAATTTGTATTATTTTTTTATGTTGATATTAATTTTTTTTTATATTTAGTCTTTTTAGTTTATTTGCAATATTAAAACTTTTTAAATCTCCAAATAGTTAATTTTTTGGTCAACTTTTTCACTTACGACTTACACATTACAACAACCAAACACCATAAAACACAATACACTTTCCCACTTACAACTTTATATTACCAACCAAACACCGTAAAACTTACATACATGTAACTCATTTACAACTGTAAAAGACTTTACCAATTACGACTTACGAATTACGGCCAATTACGACAACCAAACATACCCAATTCCGGGTGGACCTAAGGATCGGGCCGGGGCCCCTAAGGCTGCATCCAACCCATTATCATCAATAGGTCTTTGTGGTCTTGGTATTTGCTCTTAAGTTAGGATCTTGACACTTTGTTAGACAACCACTTGATCTTGTTTCAGCTCTCCTTAAAATAAGAGGTTGGTAACATCTTACTCTTGTATTTACTCTCAATTGAGGAGTAGATAAGTACGTTTAGAACTGACAACCCTTCGCTCTTGTTCTAACCAATTCAAGAAGGGGTTAGGAACCCTTTGTTTTTTATTTTGGTTATTTCGTGGACAAAGAGTACGCAAATCTTTATTTTAATGAACAATTTTAGAACAAGGACACACTAGTCTTATTTGTTAGAAATATATAAAAATATAAGGACTAACTTTTGTTGTGAGACTGATGAGAAGTCTTAACTATTGTGGTGGATAAAACTCCACCACAAGCAACTGGATGTCCTCGATCGAACTTGTAAGCACACAAAGAAGGAAGACGTCTTTCAAGTTAGGAACACTGATGTGGTGCCGACGTAAAATCCTCGGTGTGAGAATCAGTAGTCGGTAAGGGAGAGGATCTACATAGAAAAACTGTCGGCGCAGCGGTAGTGGACTGGTAGAGAGAACTGCCAGGGTGGTGAGATATGTGCTCGGAGGTTTAGGAAAGCGACAGGAGAATGAGACGTATTTATACTTAACAGAGGCGGTGGAGTGGATGTAGATAGATGCAGATCTCAACTGATTGGCTTGAATCTGCATGTCTTTGTAACCGTCTCGGTTGAGTCCTGATATTTAGGATTGACACGCTGGAGAGTCACCCACTGTTTATCCCGAACTGCTTGTTGAGCTGTAATGTCGTTGCAAAGTTCTGAACGAGTAAGGAGATAAGGGTGCTTAACCATCTTCGCGATTTGTAGGATCCATCTCGATCCACCGCTGGATGTAGGGATTGCTGCGACGTGGCAGAACTCTTGGATTGGAGTCAGAGCGCCTCCGGGAGGCGGTATGGCCTTGGAGCTATGGATGAAGGATGTCTTCGGATTGAATGTGGTGAAGACTTCGGTGTGGGTTCCTGGGAGTCGGTTCATGTTCCTGTCACTGAGCACGTGTCATAATTTTGACGCGGTTCAAATTTTGACCACTACAACTATAATTGTCAGTTTTTTTATAAATGAAAAACTACTAGATCAAAGAGTCAAGATAAAAATTTTCTCAAAGAAAAAGATTCAAGATAGAAATAAAATTATATATTTAAAAAATTTATCCTTGAAGAAGATAAAAATAAAAAAATATATATTATAAAAAATTACCTTAGAAAAGAAGGAATAAGCAAACGAAAAAATAAAAATAAAAAGGAGAAGAGTTCCACTCATCCTTTCCCTTGCCCAAGCGCCCACAGAGATCGGCATCCGCAGATAAGGACGGATCTCCGCGCTACGGAAAATCCACCCCATCACTTTCATCGCATCTCCCGAACCTCAAAGTACACGTGGACGGCAACGCGTGCAGAAATCGTAACTCTTTAAATCCCAAAAATCCTGACCGTCCTTTTTCCGTTTCCCGCCTGCGAAATCAGGACCGTCCGTTCAAGTCGAATGGCCCCATCGCTGTCCAAGTCGCGGACACGAAATATTAATTGAATTCGATTTTGAAATCCCGCGATAAAAGTGGGGAAGAAGGACCCTTCGGTACTCGCTTCGTCTCTTTTATTTTAATTTAAATTTAATTTCATCGTTTTTGAGGAGTCGTTTCGTTGAAACCCTAGAAACCCTAGGTTAGAGGTTTTAGGGTTAGGGTTTTTTGATCGGGAGAATGTCGGGAGCGGGGCAAGAGGAGGACAAGAAGCCGGCGGATCAGGCGGCGCACATCAATCTCAAGGTCAAGGGTCAGGTATAAGTTCTGAATTATTCTCCTCTCTTTTGATTGATTTCGCTTCGATCTATTCATTTAGATCTTTGTATGTAGTTCATAATGTGCTGTATCTTGGATTAGATTGTGTTCTAATTGTGTGTGAATTTATTCGTTTTTTTATATGTAATTCTTTGATGTACGTTTGCTGCAAAATTTTATGGCTATTACTCGGATTATGTTATTTGTTTGTATGTATCTCTGTGGATTATTAAGTAAGGAAACTTATTGTCGGATGAGAATATTTTTGTGGTATGTAACAGTTGACAATCAGTGGCGGAGCCAGGATCTCAAGGAGGAGGAGGAGGAGGAGGGGGGGGGCACAAAATAATGGGTCTGTCTAAACAATGATCTATTGTCGGTGAAATTGTTTAAATAGATCAGTTAAGAACAATGTCTTGAGACAATTTTTTGCGGACAATAAATGCACACTGTTTAAATAGATCATTTAAGAACAGTGCGAGAAATTATTTGTTTAAGTGATGGTGCAGGCTGTATTAAATTTATATTTCTAGCTTTTGAAAATTTTCATCTTAAACAAATCTTATACAAGTAATTATTGAAAAGCATAGTGTAGTTTCACAAATTATCATGGCTTACAAATTCGCACTCTTTTAATCTTACATCTGAGAAGAAATATATAAAAAGTTAGTAGTCATTCTTATCTAAATCGAAAACTCTTTTCCAACCTTGTCCATGAGGATTATTGTACATGCATTTTCCTTAGTAAATATTTCTGTATATTTTGACCACCAAATGACACCAAGTATTTTCATAAATTAAATTTATGTACCAAGTGCAATGCATTTAGGCTAAGAACGAATAAGAAAGACACTATTGGGCAACCCATAATGGCCTTAAAACTCTCTTTCTTATTAGTTTACCGGTGTTAATGTATTGTATCTAGCACATGAATTTATTTCTCAATTAATTTTAGCAAGATTTAGAGTCAAGTTTATATAAATTCTCGTTGCAAATTATGCCCATGCTTAAATCTAATAAAATAGATTCTTCATCTAATGCAATTTGTTTTGATTCATGTGGAAACTAATATTTACAACATGTAAGTATTGTTGGAATATGGTCATGTGCTCAAATAAAGTCAAAAGTAGTTGAAAAAAGATTTACACTAATTAAATTGTAGCATTCTTTAGTAGTAAGTACCAAATTAGCTGAACTTTACTTTAACATAAATTTTGTTTTTTATATTTCCAATGAAAATTCAAATTAAAAGTGTTGTGGTCATAGCTTTACACATGCATTACATGTTCTAAGAACATTGTTCTAGAAGAGGATTTGGATGTGAATTATGTATTTGGATTAAATAAGGAAAAACCTTAATTAGCCGGTTTAAATTAATACAATTCCTAATAAAGTAGCAAGGTCCCAATGCAATGCATAAAATTACAAAAAGACATAAAATGAGTTCACAATGTCCAACAATCACAATGTATCGAAAGCCAAAGTACATAACAGTCATTACTTATCACAGACAACTCGAGCAAACAAGGTCAATTTGGTCAACACCTAATGTAATATTTCTATTCGATAAATACTTGATTATACCAATAATTTGATTTGCTGTGTAATGATGAGTTTGTTCATTTACAAATTAAATGTTTTTAAATATTATAAATATATATACATTTACGTGTGTATATATGTGAATTTATATATATATAAATAATATTGATAAATACATTTTATGGAGAACAGGCATTTTTTATGTCAGAATATTAAGAAAATATTTTTGTATGTGTATATATATAGAAGTATTTAATTATTTATATAGGTATTTGTATTTATGTGTGTATATATGAGCCCAACCCAGCCCAATCTCTCTTTTTTTTTTCCTTTTATTTTCTTTAATGAATGCCCAATTTAATTTTCATTTTATTTTTTTAACTCAAGCCTAATAAAGCCCAAGGCCCCTTTCCTTTTTCTCCTTTTCTTTTTCTCTCGTCTCTCACTGGCTTCATCCCCAACTGCCACAACCCCATGTGGTCTCTCCACCGCCTCTCTCTCTCCATAACCTCTCTCAGGCACTATCTTCCTCTCTCCTTTCTTGTTATTTTCCTCTCTCCTCACTCCATCTCCCTCTCTCTTTTCCTAACTCCCTCTTCCTCCCCCTTAACCACCAAACCACGACCCAGCGTCACAATAGCCGCTGCCCGAGCCCAGGCAAACCAACCCCACGCGCGCCCTCTCATTGGCGGCCAGTGTCGACACGTTGACAACCCCACTGCCACGTCGACAACCCCTTTCCCACTCTCCTTTCTTACTCTTCTTTCTCTTTCTCTTTCCCCAACAACTCGTCGGCCGACCCCAGCCGCTGGGGAGCTTTGTCGCGAGCCGCTCTCCCACTGTCGCCGGCCACTTGCTGCACCCCTAAGCCATCACCCCCCTCTCTCTCCACTTCTCTCCTTTCCTTTCCCCATCGCGCTGACTCGTCGCTGGCCTTGACCCATTGCCACACGCCAAGTCGCGCCATCGGCTCTGCCTAGGCGCCTCCCCATCTCCCTTCTCTTTTCTTTCTTTTTCTTTTTCTTATTGGATTCTCAAACATGAACTTGCTTACTCTCAAACCCGAACTTAAACCCAATCACTTAAGTTATGGGTTTTTGTTATTTGATCCAACCTAATAGTGACCCGACCCAATAAGCTACAACAGGAACCCGTTAAGAGGCCATTCCAACCCATTAAGCACCGATTTGATTTTCGAGCGATATCTCGGACATTCAGAGTTTGATTCGCTTGATTCTTGAACTGTTGCAATCGTGGAAACAAGATTTTAACTTTTTTCAGTAAAGCAATATTTTATTATGACTATTTATTTAATATATAATGTTGATGAGTTATCTACATGTTGGTGATTGTTACTCTTGATTATAGAAATTCAAGAGATATATAGATTGGTAATGTTGAATACTTTTGTGAATCATTTAGACAATGGATAATTATGCGTGAATGTGTGATATTGATTTAATTAATGTTACCGAAATCATTGGGACAAATATTATTATATTGACACGTTCATGTTATTGAAATTATCGAGATGAATTCTGTTACATTGGATCTGTTCATGTTATTGAATTACTGAGAATCCTGTTAACTTGTTAAATGCTATAAATGTTATTAAACTAGCACACTTGTTATGTGGTATACTTGTTATAAGCATAGTCATGATGGCGTCCGGCGGAATATGTGCGAAACTTAGTGCCACACGGAACAATGCCACGCAACACTCGTGGGGAACACCTCTTGAATCTCACATCGTGTGGTGTTGGGATGACAAAGAGGTCCTCAGTGCATTAGTTATTCAGACCTTGTACACGATGCATTTAATAATAACAATGAGGATATTAGGAACGTGTATTATTTGGTCACTTCGTTCGGATAACGGTACTTGTATGTTCAGACGAGTTATGCTGGAGTACGAGCTCCGGTATGAAATGCAAGTGGTATGTAATACTAGAAGGGAATGATTATATATCAGATATATATACTGATTATTATTATTGTATAATCATAAAATGTGACGTGTTAATTTACTTGTGCCATATGACTCACTTTAATACTAGACATGAAAATGTACTCACAAGTTTTTTCACTGATATTTAATCTTGTATTGTATGTTATAGCAACCGGTAAAATAATTGTAATATTAATTGTTAATATGATTATAATGTATTATTGCTTCCTTCATTTTATCAGTCATTAGGTCCCTTGTTGATGATCCTGAGCATGCTCACTTCTAGGTTTAGGGATTTTACGGGAGCAGGAGTATATTGAACATGTTTTGGAGCTTCAGAATTGAACTCGATTCTTTTTTCCAGTCGTGTTTCTTTAATTACCTGTCTTTTGTCTTCTTTGATATAATAATTCATTACTTCGTAATTTTCTTATACTTGATCAATAAAGTTGAGTTATTGTGAATAGTGTTTAATTTGTTGCACTGAGGCTTAGCTTGTATACGTGCGCATTCTCCTCGCGTATATGCGTCGTCGACTCTCATCGCGTGCCCACTTTAGTGTGTTTTGAAAAGCGGGGCGTGACACCTAAACCCCAAAAGCCAAAGGATAATTATTATTATAAAATTTAATATTAAATTTTTTTTAATGAGAAGTCAATATAATAAATGATCTCTCTTCTCCTTTGTTCTTTTGCCTTCTCAATTTAGAATTCTTTCTTCTCTCGTCTCTTCTCTTAATGATAGGGATCTGATACTATCTCTGCCGGGTCGGGCCTGGTCGGTTCTGACCCCAGTGTCGGGCCACACTTTTAGCTCTCCTTACGGACCTCAGATTGGTCCAGCGCTCGCATCCACCACCTTTACCGCTTTGTGGAGAGGGAGAGAGGAAGATTGGACCTAAAGGGCACAAATCAAGGGCCTAGAGGGTTTTTCGGCGGGGCCGAGAGGGCGCTGGCCCCCTTGCCCCTGGTTTTGCCACTATTGACAATTGAATGCGATGTCGATTTTTTGGAGGATGCATTTTGGGCAAAGATTGTTCATTTATTGTTGAAGTCATTAGTGATTTCATGCATGAATAAACTAAATCTAAAGCTTGTGTTTTGATGGGGGGGTGGTGGATAAAAATCGGCTTATTGTGGATTGAACCCACCACAAGGGAAATTTGGTTGCTCTCTCGGGGATTTGTCAGAGCACATATTGAAGACACCTTCCAGGTGAGGAGCATTGGTGTGATGCCGGCTTAAGACCCTCAGGCGTGAGAATCAGTAGTTAGAATGGGAAAGTGGGTGGATTGAGTAGAGGATTACTGTTGGTGTGTAATGGAGGACTGGAATAGAGAAATTTTTGGTGTATTGGATGGACTCGCATAAGGGACTGCTAGTGTGGTGATTGGACTAGGACGAGAAACTGTCAGTATAGTGGAATGGTGGATTAGAATAGGAAACTTCCAGTGTAGTGTGTATCCTCTCTGAGATTAGGGAAGCCATTGATCTCCTTCTTTCAGGAGAAGGATCACATGTACCTGATATGGATGTTGGCGTGGAGGCGGAATTGGCGGATAGTTTGTAACTGCACGATTTGTACGTGCTGGATTTTTTTTTAATGGCTGTGATCACTGGCGTTGATTAGTCGGATTGCATGTCGGGGAATCTCTTGTTATGTATAATCATCCGCTTTAATGTTGGGGGCGTTAAACGTCTTCAACGTGGGGAGGATAGTGTTGCATAACGACAGACAGAGATTTCAGTGGGCTATTGTTGAGAGCCTCGAACTCGGAGTTGAAGACTTTGGCTATGGAGGGTTTCAGAGTGAAAGCCTTTAGAGTGGTGGATATGGTTTCAGATTTGGGTGTCTTCGGAGTGGTGGGTAATCCTAGGAACATCAGGAGAGGCAGAGGAACCGGGATGGATTCAGGGACTTGTGGATGTCTCGGGAAAAGCTCTTGGTATCTTGGACATGCGTCATCATCATGGTTGTGGTCAAATTTTGACCACTAAGTGTGGTATCAGTATTTTCTTAATTCATGTTATGGTTGATGAAGTAGGGCGGCTTTACATGTTTGTGTAGTTATTAAACTCCATTTTTCTCAATGAGGATTGATTGATTGGGCTTTTTTTTTTGGGGTTTGTGTTGTAGGCCAAAATTGTCTGAATATCAATGCAGGTTCTGATGTGACAATGGAGCTTGCAAGACATGATCA